>CAUYRT010060139.1:0-16246 GCA_963574885.1 Lepilemur ruficaudatus
TTCTATATATATTTAGTTGCCCAATTAATTTCTTTCTATTTATAGTAGAGACGAGGTCTCGCTCTTGCTCAGGCTGGTTTCGAACTCCTGACCTTGAGCAATCCGCCCACCTCGGCCTCCCAGAGTGCTAGGATTACAGGCGTGAGCCACAGCGCCCGGCCTATTTTAATGATTTTATTTAACCTCCAATTTGGCAGGATAGATTTGTTGTTTCATATGAATTTTTAACTTCCATTTCTCCCATCTGCATAATAAAATGAGTTCAAATCAAGTTTGTTTTGTCTTTATAATAAATCACTAGTTCCAATATTATGTTAGTGGTATATTTACAAAAATATTAAGCGGAAAAAAACTTCACTCCATATGAGAATCGTATTATTCTTCTCTGGCACAGAACGGGTCTTGAGTATTCACCTCCATAGCAATCATGTGACCTTCATTTTTTGGCTTACAGAAAGCGACCTGCACTCGTAAGAGTAACAAGGGCTAAATTCATACGAACGAAAAAAAGATATGCCTATTAGGAAGAGTAAATGTAGCTGCCACTTCCGTGGCACGCTGAGACAAATATGCTGACCTAAATAAGAACCCAAGCCTTTTCTTGCTTTTCCTTGTTTTTATTTTCTTAAGCGGATGTAAAGAGAGCTATGCTTCCTTCTGTCTTCACTCACATTATTCCTTATTTTCCCTAATAGCTGTTGAAGGAGTATAGTTCAAAGAAAATGATAGTCCTTGAGGCTCAGTAATGACAGATCTGCCAAGGCAGAGCTGAATGCAGAGATAAAAGAGAGTATCAGAAACTTACTTGCTCATTGGACCGAGAGAGACAGCTCTTTATGACTTCTGTTTCCAGAAGTGTACGCTTATGAATATCCACATGTTCATAGTACTTAGAAAGTCGGGTCTGCCCTTGTTTATTCACCATGAGGAAAAATTTTATCATTTTTTCTCTTGGCCAGTATGTTTCCAAATATCATTCAAAAGTTATAGCAAGGCACGGCTGTAACCAGAAACTGGAAGGTAAAAGAACAACAGAAAGGCAAGGTCAAATTTCTCGAAGAATCGTATTACATACGTGTTACAGATTAACAGTAAACAAAGTGGTAGTAAATAAGTAACACTGGTTTTCACTTTTACGAACTAAATGACGTTTTAATAAATAAAAATCAAACAAATTTTCATTAGGTGTCCTGCAAAACAGTCTTGAGCAACCACAGTTGTTCTGCTCATATTCATTCAATTTATTTATCAGTTTTGTTGGGCACCAAGTATCTGCCAAGCACCAGAAGAACATGGAGATGAAGAAGGAAGGATTTCTGATCTTCTGATTTTTACCTATCTATTTTTATACTACACAGGTAAACAAAGACAGCGGTACAAGGTGATGAGCTACAATTGGGACAGGTATAATTCCATGGGGGACAGGAGGGACAAAGAACATCACAGGAGAGTGAGGAATGGCTTCCCAGAGAAGGGACACTGACACAGGTCTTGAAGGATGATCTAGAAGGCAAGACTCTGAGGCAGAGAAAACAGGGCTGTGAAAGCTCTGGAAAGTTCACTGTGGTGGCAATTCAGAGGGTAGGAAGAACAGTCACAAGAAATTAAGTTGCTCATATACAATAAAATTGGCTTTAAAAGTCATGCTAAGGAATTTGAGCTTTATTTTATGGGCAATGGAGACAATATCTATAGTAAAGCTTTTCTTTCCTTAGTGGTGGAAATAGCAATAGTAGTATCAACCATTTGTCAGATTCCTCTAATAAGACCCTATAACAAACCCTGTAAGGTTCTGTGCTGAGCAATTTACATATATTATTTAATTCTCACAATTCTTTGAGGCAGGTACTTCTGTTATCCTTATTTTAAGGTCAAGCAAATTGGGGGTTAAAGATGTTAAGACACCCAAGGTCACTGCATTAGTGTCAGAGTCGGGCTGCCGCTCAGAGGCCGAGCACACGCGTGGGTCCCTGACACCATCTAACTCGTCCTCACCATTCAGGGCTTCATGCTTGTAGTTTCATATCTAACTCAGTTGTACTGAGTCTCATGTTTGTTCCTCTTACACTCATTATAGGTTCTGGAATAATCAATGCAAATGAGCACAATATTGACCAATGGCCTATCCTTGTTTCATCACGAGTACCAGAGCTGGCTTGTTGGTTCATGTGACAATACCATATTCACATTTGGTAACATCTGTGAGAATCAGTACACAAAACTAAGGTTAAGAATAGTTCTTAAATGAACTTTTAAATTTTGGCTGGGCGTGATGGCTCACGCCTGCAATCCCAGCACTTTGGGAGGTTGAGGTGGGAGGATCACTTGAGCCCAGGAGTTCAAGACAGCCTGGGCAACATAATGAGACCCTGACTCTACCAAAAAAAAAAAAAAAAAATTAGCCGCTGGGCATGGCGGACATAAGCCTGTAGTCCCAGCTACTTGGGAGGCTGAGGCAGGAGGTTCACTTGAGGCCAGGAGTTCAAGAAGTGAGCTATGGATCACACCACTGCTCTCCAGCCTAGGAGACAGAGCAAGACCCTTTCTCTTAAAAAAAAAATTATAATAATTTTAGATCTTTAGTAAAGTTACAAAGAAGCCATTTTTAGCATCTCACATGAGCATCATACATTTGTCAAAACTAAGAAACCAATACTGGTACATTATTATTAACTCATCTCCAGATTTCATTTGAAGTTCACCAATTTTTCCATTAATGTCCTCTTTTTGTGCAGGCATCCCATCTAGGATACTACACTGTAATTGTCCTGTCTCTTTAGTCTCTTCTGGTCTGTGACAGTTTCTCTCTCAGTCGTTCCTTATTTTTCATGACCTTAATAGTCTTGAGGATACTGGCCAGTTGTCCTGTAGAATGTCCTGTAATCTGGATTTGTCTGATGATTTTCTTATGATTAGACTTTGAAAACAACACAACAGAAGTGAAGTGCCCTTCTCACCACATCATATCAGAGGGTACCCGACAGACATCTACATGACATCACTGGGGATGTTAAAGGGTAACGATATGTATTTTTTTTTATCAGGTAACACCTCATTCTATAAAGTAGAATGAGTACAATATTTTAGTTCTCTCCCTTAAGTATACTGAAGACCCTTAATTACTTATGTCTGTCTTGCTCCCCATAAAATAGGTTTATCTTTATTTTTTCTTATGTCAAGATGTTTTTGAACATTAATATTTATTATATAAATTCCTAGTGAATTCTTGTTCACTAGGATTGTTAGGCAGTCCATTTAATTGCATGAACTTCAGTATCCTCATCTGTAATATAAGTGCATTAAACTAGAATATAGAACCCTCTGAAAATACTAATTAACTTCTTCTAGAAAAATGCACAAAAAGGTATGTACTTAAATATTATAAAATAACCTCAGGGCATCCATGGACTTCCCTGGCACCTGTCCTGGGGTCTAGGTTGGGAATCCTGAGCAGGATGATTCTTTTTTTAAATCTACTTACATTTTTATTATTTTTTCCCTTTTGTTTAACCCCTTATATAAGTTTTATTGGAAAAGATGATTCTTCAGATCCTTTAAAAATTGAGCCAGGTGCAGTGGCATGCACCAGTAATCCCAGCTGTTTGAGAGGCTGAGGCTGAGGTGGGAGGATCGCTTAAGCTCAGGAGTTCAAGACCAGCCTGGGTAACATAGCAAGACCCACCTCCCTCTAAAAGAATAAAAAATAAAAAACAGACCTCCAGGATTTTTTTTTAGTCTTTTAATTTTTTTAATCCAGTCACTTTATCACTACTTGGTATGTAAAAGGCACATTAAATTTGTATCTAGATTAAATAATGAAATGGTGTAAAATGAACGTGGCATACAGATCAGTCTGAATTTCTTGTTAAAAATCTGATTTGAATGTACACTTAATAGTTATTCACAAATATTATCTTTCACTTTTAGCAGCTGCAATTACAGGGATCAGTTTCCCAATCTGCTACCTAGGAGACTGAAAAAGTGGGAGATCATTACAGGGCTAGGTCTTCCCAGGTGAGCATTTGTAGCTATCTTAGCAACAGTCGGTGGGAAGGTAGGTGTCTGCTAAGAGTCAGTTTGCAAAAGATTCAGCTGTCAGAACATCAGGCAGAGGCTGACTTACACGGTTTGATCTACTTCACAGCCTCTTTGAGTGCAAAACATTAATTATCTGTTTGATGAGGCACCCATGCCTGTTCAAGAGTGGAGTTAAGACTCTCCTTTATTCATGTGTGGTGGATTGATAAAGGACAGTCATGTGTCTAGTGAAGTAAGCAGATTGCCTGGAAGAATTGGACTTTTGAGGAATGAATGGTTCTAGGACTAATTGGAATTCCAGCAAAGTACAGAGTGGCCACACCATGATACAGAGAAGGTCTTGCCGTGCGCAGGGGTAAGCAGCTAAGTCAAACTGGAAACCAGCAAGTCTATGAGGACTTTGTCTGCTTGAGGAGACAGAAGAAGGTGTTGCTTAAAAGCTCAGACTTGATTGGGCCAGATCTGGCGCACGTCTTGCCACATACCTACCATGTGATTCTCAGCTGCTTGGGCTTTCTGAACCCCAGTTAGATGGCTACCTCTGAGGTGTGAGAGTGAGATAAGGTAACATACAAACAGCACTTTGCAAAGGATCTGATGAAATGTTCACATTACAGCTTAGCTGTTATCATTACAGTCGTTGGTTGGTATGTGGGGCATTGGTTCCAGGATCACCCTTCGTATAACCAAATCTGCGCATACTTAAGTGCTACAGTGGGCCTTGTGGAACATGCATATACACGGGTTTCCCATCTTGTGAATACTCTATTTTCCATCCACATTTCCTCAAAGAAAAAAAAAAGCTACATATCAGTGAATCATGCAGTTCAAACCTGTGTTGTTCAAGGGTCAACTGTATTATAATATTTTCTTGCTGCAACTTGAAACAACATTATGGGATAATTCTTGGACTAAGTTTTATACTATTTTTTTGGTCCTCCCAGCTCATCTGTTATTTCCTAAGCCCTATCAGACAGGTGGTTATCTCACAACAATTCCAAACACTGAACTTTCAAGAGCCAGACCCGGTGTGGCCAAGCCTGGGGTTGCTGTGTTCATTCACTATGTAGAACAGGATGTGACTGAGACCAGCTCAGCCAGGGACATGACAGCTGTGCCGGGGGGAGGCCTGTGGCCATTCACTCCCTTCTCCAGGAAGATAAACTCACTGCTGTGAGTGGGATTGCAACATACTCGGTGGTATTTAATCATTTGGTATCATGTGTTGCTTTTATTCTCCTTACAAACTGTTGCCAACAAATCATGGCAGGTGACTAGGAAGTTAGGATTACCATCCTTTCTTTTACTCCCTTTCAGCAAAGTTATTTTAAAGCCATCTTTATGATAGTTAGAAATTATGATCTTATACCTTGGATTTCCACTGACGGGTAAAAGGAAAAAAAATATTGTCTCAAAAGTACCCATGGCCAACCTTTGCCTTTAAATGTCCTGGTTGCATTAAGTGGTAAAAGGAGATGTAAAAAGATTCCATTGAGATGTTACATCAAGGGATCACACTGGTTTTCTCCTTACACAAGCACAGCATTCCTTCCCACTGACTTCAAGAGCAAGGATGACTAATAAGGACATGTAGAATTGCTACTCATTAGGATGCAAGTTTTGGAAAGAGTAGCTGAAGGCATCTAAAGATTTGAAGACTTTTTTTTTTGCATGCTCAAACAATTACACAATCTCTGACTGCAGGATTACACACTGATGATAAAGTAGAGAAGCATAACTTTAAACTACTTCTACTATAAAACATACATGCCAAAATAAGCAATGTGGAGACTCAAGAGACAAGCACATGTGTGAGAACTGAAGATGAATGCTGTAAGCACTGAGCCTGGTTATTAATCATCAGGGAGGAGGGCGATCAAATAACTATGAAACTGAGGTAGGACAATGAGAAGGAATATGCTTGGACAAGTGCTGGGAGTGGTCAGGGAGTAGGTATGAACTTCCTCTGTCATAAATTCTTTGCATTCAACAACACACAAGGCGAGGGAAGGTGTTTTTATGGCCAGGAAGTTAGAAGATCGCACACCCAAGAGCTTGTGTGATTGTGTATACAAAAATCAAGGAAGAAAAAAGAAAGGAAATGTCAATCGGGAAAGCATTACAAAAAGGGTGCTAAGATGCCCTAGCAGGGAATCTAGAAAGCCCCAAGAGAAAAAGAAGATACAGGTTACTTAAGAGCAGAAATTGAACAAAAATCGTCCTTGGATTAGATGGACATGCTTTCAAGGCCAAGACTAGTGAGGCTGGTAGATTCACCATGGAATATGAATGGATTCATGTCCCAGAACCCTACATGATGTAAACGTAATGCCCAGAGAGAAGAGAGACTGAAAAGACTGAGTACATACTGAATCGAGCACTTACCATATTTCTGACGGTGTATTTCTGGGAGTTAGAACTGGAAGAGTCTTTACAGACTGTCATACCCAAGAGTCTTTATACACTGTCAAACCCATAAAATAGGTTTCAGCTTGGGTCCCAACCATGACTAACTGTAATAGCTGTTTTGGGAAGGATTCTGGAGCTGCTTCCAGGTTCAAAATGAAAGGATGTCATGAATGATTACTAATATCAGTTGTGGGTTAGGAAGCAGGGCGTGGCAACATATGCACCTTATGTTTGTCATCCCTGATGTGTACTCCCTTCATTTTGCAGATAGGATGATCGATAATCAGCGATACAGAGTGAAGTCCTGACTTCTGGTCTCCTGATTCTTTAATTTATCACATTGCCTCACTCAGCGTATTAGCGTCATTAAATGTTCACTTAAGCTTAAGAAGCATCAACTTCAGGTAGCTTTGGCAGTGATAAAGTCAATATTCTCTTTTCTAATGCTGCTGCACAATTAATCTGGAAAATACCAAACAAATCAGTACATAAAAAGTAGAGTATGTGGCTGGGCACAGGTGGCACCCAGCTATTTGGGAGACTGAGGTGGGAGGATCACTTAAGCCCCGGAGTTTGAGGCTGCAGTGAGCTATGATCACGCCTCTGTACTCTAGCCTGGGTGAAGGAGGGAGACCTCATCTTAAAAAAAAAGAAAAAGAAAAAAAGTAGAATATGTAGCTTCCAGAAATGAAAGTGATATTTGATGATGGTTAACATCTTTTATAGCTCTAAATGCTTTCTGTGTACCCCAGAATTGTAATACTATAACACATATACACAAACATTAAGGTAATATTAGATAAGAAAATTTTTTTGCTTCACGAGAAGTGATTTAAATTCCCCAAGTTAGAAAAAGCAAATTTCTACCCATAAACTATATAGTACTAGTATAGTATTACGTAACTATCAAGAGCATGAACTGGAGCTTGGCAGTTTGGCTCTACTATTTAATAGCTTTGTGACCCTGGACAAGATACTTAATTGTTTTGAACTCAGCCTTCTGTACTATGGGCATAATAATAGTACTTACCTCGTAGGTTGTTGTGAGGATGAAAGGAGTTAGTATATGTAACCTTTTCAGAACAGTGCTTGGCAGTTGGCACACAGTGAGTGCTATGTAAGTGTTAGCCAATGTCATCATGATAACATGTCACTTTTTCCTTGGCCTTTCCTGCCAATCTCAATTCCTTCCTTCCAACTACAATAGAGCTGAATATCCTATCTATGGCCTATATAACCATTATTTGATTACATGTTGAGGTCTCCTACCAGAATAGTGATTTAGATTTTTATTATAACTGTAAGAGAAAGATTTTACATTGTGACCCATATATACATATATATACATACAGATTTGTATATGTATATTCAGATATACATATATATCTGAAACAGAAGTTCACAAAACAATGCCTTGCCATCCTATATGTATTACACTCTGACTTTTTAAATAACTTTTCATTTTGTAAAAAATGCAGTTGTAAGAGGTTTGTGTTACACAGATGTATATATTTGTTAAAGACTCATGCATTTTAGTATATGAAAATTTTACATCAAAAGAAAATAAACTATAACAAACATTCTAGTTAATGATATATATACTGAAGTATTTGGGGGAAGGTTACTGGTATCTATAATTTACTTTGAAATACACTAAAAAATTAAGATAAATAGAGAGATGACTAGATGTGTAGACAAATGATAAAGCCAGTATAGTAAAATGTTAATGGTAGAATCTAGGTGGTGAGTATATGTAAATTCAGTGTGAAATTCTTTCAAAATTTATATTTGAAAATCATCATAACAAAATGTTGGGAAAAAATGTTAGTTGTGGCCCACTGGTTGTTTTTTTTTTTTTTTTTTAATTTAATGGACTTTATTTTTTAGAAGAATTTTAGAATTACAAAAGAATTACAAAGACAGTACAGAGAGAGTTCCCGTATACCCCACACCCAGTTTCCCCTATTACTATTGTTTCTACTATCATTCCCCTATTGTTACCATATTACATTAGTGTGGTACATTTTTTACAATTTTTTTGTTTACTTTTATTTTTTTGAGACAGGGTCTCACTCTGTTGCTTAGGTTGGAGTATACAGGCATCACATAACTCACTGCAGTTTCGAACTCCTGGCCTCAAGTGATCCTCCTGCCTCAGTTTTCCACAGTGCTAGGATTACAGAGCCACCGTCCCTAGCCTTGATTTTTAATTTCAGAACCCACTGAAGGACTGTGATCCAAAGTTTGAAAAACACCATATCAGCACACAAACTTCTGAGTAGAATCCGTATTTTGCTTCAGATCTTTGCACAGTGCTTAGTATACAGTGAGCATCCAATAAATGTTCATTAAATAAATGAAGAAATAAATGAAAGCTTTTTCTAGGAATAATTTTTCATCTTAAAAAATCATGTACGTATTCAAACAAAGCAGACATATAAAGTACCCCGGTATCCCAACTATTGCCCTAATCCCATTCATCTTCCCAAGATATAACCAATGTTTGTAAGTCTAGTGCATATCCTTCCAGGCCTTCTCTATATATTTACATGTAAATATGTATGCATGTGTAGCAATTTTATTATTTTTTTTAAATAAATGTGATCGATGAACTCTAAAATGTCAAGCAGCGAGCCTAGTGTCCATTCTCTTCTGGCATGTTTAAATGCATCTGTTCCACTCACAAAGTCGTGGCTGGATCCTGTAAAGGTCACTAAAAAGATGTGTTTTGGAATTCATCAAAAAGGGCCTCCCATCTAACCAATCTAGCTCAGGTTTTCCTGGGACTTTTGTCCCCTTCATTTGATCCAGTGCCTTGGCTCCCATTCCTTTTCTGGTCTCTGTTCTTAATAACTTGGTTTGGATTTCTTCTCCCAGCTCTGGCTTGGGCAATATTCCAGGACTTGACCTTTGGTATCTGCCCACTGGCTGTAACCCCTGGGGCCTCTGGCACCCAGCCCTTGCACTGTCAACTGAGAGTAATGCCTACCTTACTGAGTGGTGGCAAAAATTAAATGAGGAAAATGATATAATTCTTGTAAAACATGTAGTATACTGACCTCTTTAATTTCTTCCCTTTACATATTGAATTAGGAAAAAAGCACTGATAAGACTATAGGAAAACATATGCATATTTATACATTTTTAGTGGTCTTTTAAATTGTTACACATTTTCTGCATTGTGACCTGGTAAAATGAAAAAAGTCATGGAAATGATTCTACCTTTTAGCCCAAGCATTCCGGTCTTGGGAATTTATCCTAAGGTATAATTAAAATATATATGCATAAAAATGTTTATAGTAACATTATAATAGTGAAACATGGAACCCAGATATTACAAACTAAGAATTGTTAAGTGTTAAGTGGACAAGAACTTGATGTCTTTTAACCATTAAGATGAATATGTAGACTATGAAGAATGGGAAAATGTATACAATATAATGATAAGTCATGAAATCAGAACACCAAATTCTACACTCATGTGGATTACAACTATGTAAAATGAACACCTAAATAGATAAAGAGGCCGGGCACAGTTGCTCACACCTGTAATACTGGATCTCCTTGTTGATCCAAAAATTTAGCCAGACTCAGTGGCTCATGCCTATAATCCCAGCACTTTGGGAAGCCAAGGTATAAGGATCATTTGAGGCCAGGAGTTCAAAACCATTCTGGTCAACATATTGAGACCTCATCTCTATATAAAAAAAAAATAGCTGGGTGTGATGGTACACACCTGTAGTCCTACCTACTTGGGAAGCTTGTCAACTCAAGTGACCCCTGCTGAGGATCCCTTTAGCCCAGGAGTTTGAGGCTGCAGTGAGCTATGATTGTGCTACTGTACTCCAGCCTGGGCAACAGAGCAAGACCCTGTCTTTATTAAAATAAATTTTAAAAATAAGGATTAAAAATAGACCAGACAGAGGAACTTGAAAATATTTTGCTAAATGAAAGAAGCCAGTCACAAAGGATGACATATTGCATAATTCCATTTATATGAAATATCCTGAATAGGCAAATATAAAGAGACAGAAAGTGGATTCAGGGTTGCCAGGGATGGGGGTTTGGGGATGATGTCTAAGAGGTATGGAGTTGTAGTGATAGTTGTGCAAATATGGTGGTATACTAAAAGTTATTGAATTGTATACTTTAAGTGGGTGAATTGTACAGTATGTGAATTATATCTCAATAAAACTATTAAAAAGAGATACAGATAGGAGATACAGATACCAATCTGGAAGAGTTCCCAATGGCCAAAGCTGGAACAATCTGAACAACATAGTATAGGATATAACCCAAGGTATAAAATAAATATATATGAATACATATACTGTAGTCCCTCCGTATCCACAGTTTCATGATTTCAGTTACCCATGGTCAGCTATGGTCCAAAAATATTAAATGGAAAATTCCAGAAATAAACAATTCATAAGTTTTAAATTGCATGCTATTCTGAGTAGTGTGATGAAATCTCATGCTGTCCTGCTTTGTCATGCCTGGGATGTGAATCCTCCCTTTGTCCAGCATATCCACACTGTACATGCTACCCACCCTTAGTTACTAAGTAGCCATCTCAGTTAATAGATCAAAAAAACATTGTACAGTATATAAAGGGTTTGGTACTTTCTTTGGTTTCAAGCATCCACTGGGCACTGGTTTCTCTTCAGATCGCATAAATCTCAAGCATCCACTGGGGTCTTGGAATGTATCCCCTGCAGGGGGACTACAGTGCTGATATAAATACATGATTGAATAACTAAATAGGATAGAAGAATCCCAAATAATATATATAGATATTCTTCCCTCCAGGAGGTGAGGCTTTATTTGACAGTGAGCTACACTGAGTGACTCCCTTCCAGAGAACAGAGTATGGCAACAGAAAAAATAACTGTACAGTGGAGAAATCCTCTAAACATGACCTTAACCAAATGATGATGTCACCAGTGATGTCATGTGAATATGGTGTATCCCTGATGTGATGTGATGAAATGAAAGGGTACTTCATCTCTGTGGTACTCTTCCCCCCAAACCCATAACCTCCTTCTAATCATGAGAACACACATTAGATAACTGAGGGACATTTTATCTGACCAGTATTCCTCAAACGTGTCACTGTCATGACAAACAAGAAAAAGACTGATAAACTGTCACAGATACAGAAGATCAAGGAGATATGATGACTAAATGCAATATCATAATATTCGGCTATATAATAAATGTTTATTCTGGAGGGGATGCTGGAAGAGAAAAAGGACTTTATTGGAAAAATTGGTGAAATATGAATAAAGTCTGAGTTTAGTTATAATAATGCTACCTATGTTGGTTTCTTAGATTTAAGAAATGTTCCACAGTAATGTGAGATGGTAACATTAGGGGAGATGGGTGAGGGTATACAAAAAATTCTCTGTACTATCTTTGCAACTTTTGTAGAGCAAAAATTATTCCAAATAAAAAATTCATTTTTTTTTAAAAAGGAAAGGTCAGAGAGCTATAAGTATGTGTATTAAGGTGAAAAGGGTTTGTTTGTGTGTCTGAGTATGTAAGTCTATGTATCCTTTTTTGGTTATATTGTTTAAATATTTAACTTTCTATCAATATAATACAGATGTTTAGGTATGAGGCTCATTTTTATTTCTATTCTCACTATTTATACTTTATTCTTTCCTATTTTCTTTTAGCTAATAGACATGGTAATTTTAGATGTTTAAAAAAAAAGTCACAGAAGACACTTCTTGCAAAATAAAGAATATACTGCCAGGTCTGCTCCAAACCTGACACTCTTCACAAGGTCTGTCTTAGAGGATGTGAAGAGGTACCCTTGGAACGCATTAGGTTGACAGGACCATTGAATCAAAAGCATGGTACCTGGCTCATTAAGAACAGACATACAATGTGTTCATCCTACTCCTTGGAGCACTTGTGAGCATCTATCAAGAAACCCTATCTATGGAAGTCCAGAGCTACTACGCAATAATAAGCAGAAAAGGAAGGATTACAGCAAAATGCATTTTAGGATTGGGGCAATTTTTAATTCTCTATCATTACTTTGCTTTGCATTTCCCAAATTTTAAGAGATGTGTTACTTTTTGTGTCACATACACACAGTTTTAAAAATGTTGAGTTGAATTATATAATTTTACAAAGTTATCCAGTTGTATAATAAATGTTTACTCTGAATAATGAAGATATTATTTCATTTATTGTGAGATTTCTAAATGTCATATTTCTTTTAAATATGTGCAGCTTTTCAAAATGGATATGCTGAGATCATCTACTCTGCACGGCCCAAACACAGGAAACATGGAAACAGCAACTGCTACATTGTATTTGCCACACCATATTGATTCATCCCATCAGCTTCCAAGTAAGCTGTTTCTGAATTTCTCATCCTTAAATGGGAGGAAATAATAACGGTCAGTAGCAGATTTTCATCTAATTTGGAGCACCTCCCTCAGAGTTTGTAATAAGTA
Organism: Lepilemur ruficaudatus; assembly: GCA_963574885.1. Classification (NCBI taxonomy): domain Eukaryota; kingdom Metazoa; phylum Chordata; class Mammalia; order Primates; family Lepilemuridae; genus Lepilemur; species Lepilemur ruficaudatus. The sequence goes on from CAUYRT010060139.1 coordinate 12,918, forward strand.
TATTTTTGTACCCTAAAATAGTTTTTTTGTCTCAAAATTTACTTGAATTCTGATTCAGTGTTTTCATCTGTCAGCTGGGAATTATGCTGACTTCCTCAGAGAGTTATCCTGAGGACTAAATGAGATTAGGAAAATGTGAAGCACTCAAGCGAGCCCCTCCCCTTCTCATCCTATCCAGTGAGGTCAGATTCTCTTCCCAACATATTCTTCTATGACAATCTTAAGATTACTGAAATTTGACTTCAAGAAACCTGGCACCCATTCTGCCTTTTTTCCCCATCCATAACACCCCTCTCAATCTCTCTCTCAAAATCTGTCCTTTATTATTCAGAGTACAGGTTTTTTGGGGTTTTTTTTTAAACCCAGATGTTATCACTATAGAGAGTACATTTTAAGTAGCTTCTTCTGGGACTCTTACTCTGTTAAATCCCTGGGTCAACAAATATTTCAGCCATATTTTATTAACTTGGCATGAAACATATTTGTATGTGTACTGCTTTTTTTTTTACTTCAATAGTTTTAAAAACACTTTAAAATGTTAAATTCCAATCAGATTCAGGGTTTGCAGAAATCTTGAAGCTACCAGTTCTGCAGAAAAATTAAGAAAATACATCGAGAATAAACTTTAATAGTCTGGTCTACTATTTTTCTGGCTGTATATCTGGTCTACTATTTTTCTGGCTGTATATCTGAAAAATTCCTAAAGCTTTGTGTGACTCTCAGATCCTAATATAAAGCTATTTTGGTAAATTGACCAAAAAGTCTGATCAAATTTTGGTCCAAGATACAGTGTAACTCCAAATAAGTATGGTTATTTGTAACTTTAAAATACACATTAATAAAGCAGAGGCAAGCTATAAGTTTTACTGAAAAGGGTAGATACTGTATATTTGGAGAAGTTCAAGTATCAGACTTTCTATCATAAATCAGGGGAGCAAACTGAAAAATTTTAAAGATCTTTACAGCAATATGATTCAGGCTGGGCATTAAATAGAAAAACTGAGGATGAGGAATTTATACGCTATAAATAGACCATTACATTGTCTGATTGAAGGCACTTGTTTTATTTTTATTCCTTAGTCATCTCTGTGTATGTGGAGTGGGGGATGGAGAGACTGAAGAGCAGATAGTCCTTTGCCAGAGAGGAACTATCAGGATCTGGTGACGGTCAGAAGTACGAAGAGTTTAAAGATACAAACTAGTAATGGCTGGAGTGTGTAGCCGCCTGTGTGTATGCACGTTTGCATGTGTTGTTGTTAGTATCTGTTCCCACACTTAAAGTTAAAAGTAACTTGCACCATTGTATTCTGTCTTCCACTCTTAGGCTAGAAAAGCTGCTTGTAGGCAGACTTGAGCTTCCCCCACGACAAATAATGAAAATAGCAATGTCTATCTTTCAAAATAAAAATGAAATTTCTTCTTCTAAAATTACTTTTCTTCTATTTGGTTTTAGTACCAAGGATAATTTATTTTGAAATTTAAAATAATGTTAAAATAGGTTTAAATTAAATTTCCACTTTGACAAAATGTGGGCAGGTTAGAAATACAGAAGAAAAGCCTTGTTTGGGGAACCTTATTCTAAATTAGTCGTACAAATGAAATATGTGTGCTTAGGGATAAAAACTCTTCATCAATTTTTTTTAATTTTTAAGAGATGGGGTCTCATTCTGTCACCCAGGCTGGAGTACAGTGTCATGATCACAGCTCACTGCAGCCTCCAACTCCTGGTCTCAAGAAATCCTCGCACCTCAGCCTCCTTAGGCATTGGGATTACAGGCGTGAGCCATTGTACCCAGCTAATTTTTTTTGTTTTTAGTGGACACAAGGTTTCTCTCTGTTACCCAGGGTGGTCTTGAACTCCTGGCCTCAAGTGATCTTCCCGCCTCCATCTCCCAAAGTGCTGAGATTATAGGCATGAGTCACTTAGTCTGGCCAAATTTGTGGATCAACGAGGCAATCCAATATCTTAATTTTATTTACTGATCTATTTTTAAGATTAGTCAAATGCAGTAGTAAAAAGGGGGAAGAGTAGAACAAGGAGTTAGATCTGTAACTGACTGAACAACCAATTGAGATAACTCACTACCTTCAGACCAGCCCCAATATCTTAATTTTAGAGAAAAGGGAGCAGGGACCAGAGATTGTAAAGGTGTGATGGCTGCGATCCTCCGAGGCCTTGCTATTGTCATGTTACAATGGTTCTCTGTGATATATGTGATGTTACAAAGGAAGAACTCCAGAAGAGAATTAGAATTACTATGGATTACTTCCCATTCCTGTTAAATGGTGAATCAATTCCCCTCTCTCAAATCAGAAATATTTCAAACCAGATGTTCTACATTTTTTTTTTTTTTTTTTTTTTTTTAGAGACAGGTTCTCATTCTATTGCCCAGGCTGGAGTACAGTGGCTCAATCATAGCTCACTCCAGTCTCAAACACCTGGGCTCAAGTGATCCTCCCACAGTGCTGGGATTACAGGCCTGAGCCACCGCACCTGGCCCAGATGGTCTGGATTCTGATATATTTAGCTCCTGTATTTCTTCTGTTCTCTAATTTTGTTAATTTTTTTTGAGTCAGAGTCTTGCTATATTGCCCAGGCTGGTCTGGAACTGCTGGGCCTCAACTATCTTCTAGCCTTAGCTTCCTGAGTAGATGAAGTTACAGGTATACACCACAGCTCCTGGCTTAATTTTTTAAAATTATTATTGGATATCTGATTCTAAATGAAAACTGTGAATACATACAAAGATATATTTCTTCTACAGTGTAGTTTTTTTCTTCTGAAGGTAGTGATTGCCTAATTGCACTGCATTAGGATTCAAATGACAGGTCTATGAATGTTCTTACAGGGTCAAGTGCAATGTTACAGATTTAAGATTTTAAGTTTAAATCAAACTAAAGGAATTTAGAATTAAAATTTGATTCACTTATGGCTCCTACAGTTTTGTAGTAAACAAAGGAGAAACAAACAAAACTTCACTGAGATGCAGAGGAATCTCACTTTATACAAAATATATCTCTGGCCGGGCGTGGTGGCTCACGCCTGTAATCCTAGCACTCTGGGAGGCCGAGGTGGGTGGATAGTTCAAGGTCAGGAGTTCAAGACCAGCCTGAGCAAGAGCGAGACCCCGTCTCTACTATAAATAGACAGAAATTAATTGGTCAACTAAAAATATATGTAAAAAATTAGCCAGGCATGGTGGCGTGTGCCTGTAGTCCCAGCTACTCGGGAGGCTGAGGCAGGAGGATTGCTTGAGCCCAGGAGTTTGAGGTTGCTGTGAGCTAGGCTGATGCCACGGCACTCTACAGCCCGGGCAACAGAGTGAGAC
>CAUYRT010060141.1:0-21958 GCA_963574885.1 Lepilemur ruficaudatus
CAATTCATTCCATTGGCAAGGAACTCACATTGCTTGAAAGTTTTTCCCCCAAATGAAGCCAAAGCTTCCCTCTCTGTAGTTTCCACTCTTTAGTCCTAATCCTAGAGTCTGAAAACAGACACACACACACACACAAAAAAAAACCCCCTAAGAAACAGTTTTTGAGCTGTTCAGAATACATCTAACTTAAAAGGTATGACATTGGGATCCAACATTGTTTCTAGACGGTGCCAAGTAGTTAGGAATTCCATTTATTGATTGAATTAGCTAATGCTTCCTTGCTGATGTGAAATGCTACCTTTAAATTCCCATATATATTTGGGTCTATTTCTGGATATTCTATTATATTCCATTGTTCTGTCTATTCATGTGTCAGTATCTCACTGTTTTCAGTATTATAGCTTTTAAGTTTTAATTTCTAGTGGGGTTAGTCTTCCCCAATTAATCTTTTTCAGAAATATTTCAGCTATTCCTATTTATTTTTCCATGTAACTTTAGAGTCACCTTGTCTGATTCTGTACACTCCTATGGTTATTTGCATTGGTTCATGTTAAATTTATGCATTAAAGGAGGACTGATGTCTTTACGATGCCACCCTAGTTAATCAACAGGATGCATTTCTGTTAATAGCTATTTTTTGAGTTTCCTTTTAGGTCTCTCGGTAGTGTTTTAAAATTTTCTTCACTGATATCTACATTTCTTGTCATACTCCAGATATTTTGTTTATGAGTGTAATTTCTTTCTGTATATGTGCCAAGGGGAGTTGGTGCTACCTGATTTCATGTTGATTGTATCAAGACACTTGATTGTCCTTTTATTGTCCATGGCAGTTTTTCCAGTTGATTCTTTGCATACCATATCACCCTTAAGTAACAATGCATTTCACTTTCTCCCCTCCAATTTATTCTTTGCCTTGACTAACTGCATAGGCTAGGACGTTGAGAAAAATGTTAAATTATATTCATAAGAGCAGACATTTGTTTAGATTTTTAATTTAATTTGGAAGAATTTATCAAGTTAAGGAAGCATCCATCCACTCTGACTTGTTTTAAATTAGAACAATGTTGAATTTTATCAAAATTCCTTTAAGCATCTATGGAGGTGACTATATAACTATTTTTTTTTATTTTTGGACATAAACAATGAAATTAATAGTTTCCCAAAATTTGAACCTCCTTGCTTTCCTGAAATAAACCTTACTTGGTCCTGGTGTAGTAGTCTTTTAACATGTAGTAATGTTCTGTTTGCTACTATTTTATATAGAATTTTGCACTGACATTCACAAATAAGAATGACCTGGGATTTATTATGCTCCATCTCTGTTAACATTTTGATATATTATGTTCATTTCAAAAAAGAATTTCCAGGTTTCTTCTCTATGAACTAGAATATTTTAAATAGTATTAGAGTTATCTGTGCCTTATAAGTTTCTTAGAGTTTTCCCATGAAGCCTTCTTAGTCTGGTGGCTTTGGGTTAACTCTTTGACAGTGTCCTCTATTTCTTCTATAATGATTTTTCCATTTTAGTGATTTTATTTTCTTTAAAAACCATCTACTTTAAAATTTATTTGCATGGACTTCAGCATAGAATTGTCTCATCCTTTTGATTTATTCTGTATCCATGATAATTTCCCACTGTAACTACTTTGAATATTTGTGCTGCTTCTTTTCTTTCTTGATTAGCTAAGGTAATAATTACCTATCTTGTTGCTACTTGTTAGAACATGTGAATCAGGAGAGTGAAAAAGCCTTTAAGCCCAAAGGAATCAAGTCCTGGTGCAAGAATACGCACCCTATGGCAGAAAGTGGGCTCAAGGCCAGCTAGGAAGCTTCCTCTGCCTCCTCACCAGGTAAGGCCTAGAAGGATCCACAGAACAAAGTACCAGCAACACTACCACCACCTCTCTCCCTCCCAGAGGCCCAGAAGTGTTCGGGGCACATGCACACTTGGTCTCACTTGGTCCTAATAAAAGGTAGGCAGGTGGCATTACCCCCTTAACTCTATAGGTTTATAATGGAAAAAGGCTTAGTCAAAGGAAAATCACTGTTCTGGGAGAAGTCCACAGACCTGGTTCTGGTCTCTCCAGCCAGCCAGGTCTCTGCCCCCTGGGGCCTCAGAGCCTGCACACCTCAAGTGAGGAGGCTGCATCAGCACATCGTACGACTGAAGGTTTCTTCACACTTCAAGGAAGATTTGGAATAGCTCAGGGTGAACACTGCAAAATGCAGTTGTCTTCAGTGTATGATGTCCACAAAGGACTTCCTGATGCCCTGAGCTGATTGGCTGAATGAGTATAAAACCCAACGTGAATTGCTTTGACACTGGGGGTCTATTTCTTTCACACAAGGCCTTATTATTTTTCAAATCAACATACATCATTCTGGGGAGAAAGACCAATAAAAACACTGCGACAACAGCAAGTGGTAAATGAGTCTATTCCATGATTTCTGTCCCCCACAGACACAGAGAAATGTGTCTCAGAGAACTACCCTCCACCCAGCAATTCCACTTCTACAAATTATCCCAAGGGAACAATCATAGGTGTGCTCAAAGATTCATTTACAGTCACGAAAAACTGGAAAAATTACAAGTCCACAGTTAACGGGTTGGTTAAGTAAATCATGGTGCATTCATAGGACAGAAACCTGGATAGTCAGCAAGTGAATGCCTCAGAGGACTATTTATTAAAATGAATGAATGGTGAAGATACAGTAGCATGTGGGGAAAAAATACAGATATCAAAATGCTAACAGTGATTATATCTGAAAGACTGCATTATGGATAATGCTTTTACCTTCTTTGGGCTTTTGCTATTTTCTATATTTTTAACAATGCTTATATATACCTTTCTAATCAGAAGAAGAAGGTTATAAAAGGAAAAAAAAAGAAAAAAAAAACCAGTTTGATTGTTTCCCTGTGTGTTCTCTAGTGCCCTGCCAGCAGTGAAGTGCAGCAGATGTGCTGTCCCTCAAAAGGTGCCAGGCCTGCCAACTGTTGCAACCCCCACCCACCTTCCACGAGTCAAGCGTGCGCAGGGCTCTATGAGGAGCACAGGGCTCAGAGGCTGGCGGGAAGCTGGGCTCAACTCCCTCACTTCCATGTCAGTCAGGCATGGCCCATGGGGGTTGTGAAGACCCTAACTGTCAAAGCACTAACTGGAAGAGAGAAAGGAAGACCTCCCCAGACAAGATCACAGAAAGCTCGGTGAATGAATGAGTACCCAGTGTCCAGCTGTGCTATGCAGAGAGGCGTGATTCTTCTCCGACCATCTGCTGTCCGAGTCTCAACTTGTTTCTTCAAAAGATTCTGGAGAAACAGAGTCACATAAATGAATGGAAACGTTTCTAGCAACTATCTTCAAATATCAAAAAAATCAAGCTTCCTTTTTCCCTGACGATAAGAATACTTAGCATAGGATCTATCCTCTTAGCATATTTTTAAGTGTGCAATATTGTACTGTTAACTGCAGGCACTGTGCTGTACAGTAGACCTCTATGATTCATTCATCCTGTAAAACTGCAACGTTGTGCCTGCTGACTAATTGGGCACAAAGTTTTCCCTGCCCCCAACCACTGGCACCCATCATTCTACTCTGCTTCTGTGAGCTTGCTCCTCACATAAGAGATATCACACAGTGTCTGTCCTTCTGTGTCTGGCTTATTGTTTAGTTGTATGCCTTAAACATGTACCCCTTTTTATATGTTAATTATACCTAAAATCGATAGGTTTAAAAAAAGTAAGGCTTTTAAGGAAATGTATTCTAACTTCCCTTTCTAAGTCGTTTTGGTATACCTAAACCAAGCCACCTATTCAAAGAACAAGCCTTTTTTATCAGGGCATGTGCTCACTTTACTGCACAATACAGAAGGGCAGAAAGCTTCCAAATGAATTAGCACCTTCCTCTCTTGCACCAGTACTACAGAGCTGGCGACCAGGTTCCCAGTGAAGCAAGCAGATACCAAGCTGGCCACCCTCACCCAACAGCCACAGATAGCGTCTGTGAACTAAAGGACTGAGACTGCACTCATGAGCCACACTCTTGTCACTGAACTGGTGATTTTCAAGCTTTCATCACAAAATCCCTCTTCTACAGAAGGCCATAACCATTGGCTCCCACTCACACATTACGCCTCAATCACCTGGGGGAGGTTTGTCAACCTAAACCTACATAAGCTCTTGGAGATGGTGTTAGCTCCCTAGGTGATCTCATGTCCTCACCTGTTCCTGCCCCATTTCCAACCCCGTTTCCATGAAACACAGGCTTCCAAAGGAAGAAAAGGAGCCCACAGACATCTCCTAAGGGCAGAGCCTGAAATCCACTGCTCTCAATATCTAGAATTTCCTAGAAAGGCCAGCAGGTTGAGGTTTGGAAGTTCCTATAAGAGATGATCTGCTTTAGGGTTCCCTGGGACAAGGAGGCCTTTGATCAAGGTGCCTCAGGCCCCATTACTGCCTTGTGCAGCTGCAGGCAAGGGACCAATCTGCCTGGGCTGGCTTACCTACAGGACCTGTGCCAGACTCAGCCCACATCCTCCTCACCACCACTCATATCTGTGTCCTGTCCCTGGGCATGTGTCCATGACCTCAGTGCCACCAGACTGAGCTCTCACCTTCCTAATGTCTTCCAGACTCTCGCCGTTGACAACACCTGCGACAGAGGCCGCTGAGCCTGGCTCTCGGGCTGGGGCACTCTTCTGGTCCAGCTGCTGCTGCTGCTGCCTCCGTTGGTACTTGAGCATTTCAGGGTTCTCGATGACGGCTGTGGAAAGCTGGGCCTCAGTCATGATGGCCAGGCTCTTGCCATAGGTGGACTGGTGAATGCGGCTCTGGGGGAAGCAGGGAGAGGCGCGACAGGCAGCGTGAGCGCCAGCATGGCTAGTGCTGCCCACCAGCAGGGCCTCCTGGTTGTGAGAGTGGAAAGGTCCCAATGCCTGCTCTCCATTGCCTCCCACCCTATTCTGTCTGTCCCTGATTAGACAGCTCTGTTGACATCTCATGCCCTGCAGCTGGGGATGACAGTGAATTAATGAGACAGCTGACAAGACAACATCTACCCCATTTGATCTGGTACAGAACAAATGGCCGTCCCCATTTCTTCAGCTGAAAGAAAGACACTCAAATTGTTAACTTAAGTTTCTTAAATCACTCCAAGGACCCCAAACACCTTTGGTAATCAGATATCGGAACATGTGTCTGCTTTCACTGCTCTTGACTACAGATGTTGGCCCCTTGATCAGAGGTCTCCATGGGTCTGCTCACAGTGTCTCTATGAGCAAGGGAAGGCTGGCACAGCAGACCCTCCTCTGTGTCCCCCCATCTTGAGGATGTCCTCGTCCTCCCCTCCTCCTAGGACCTAGTAGTCCTATGCCATAATAAGCTAGCCAGGAGCCCCACGAAAGCAGGAACGGTGTCCCCAGCACACCATAGTGACTGGCGCGCATGAAAGTGTGATGAGGAGCAGACTCACACAGGATGTGCACACAATCAGCGTGGCATTCTGTCCAGGAACAGGGACTGTGGTTAACAGGACATCTGCCTCACACCAGAGCATGGGTGGGACAGGCAGCCTTCCAGGAGAGGTGATCTGGGACTTGCTCCTGCAGGGGTGTGCAGCTAGGAACCTTCCTCCATTGCCACCTTAGCTCTTGCCCCTTCTGAGTCCGTCCCCTGGAACCTCAAGCCAGAATTCAGAGTTTGACCAAGGTTCCCTAGTGTTCCTCAAACACGGAGTCCCTGCCTGTGATCTGGGAAACGGCAAGCTAGATACAGTTATTGCACAGGCTCCCTGGGTGACTCTCCAAGGGGGTGCACAGCAATCCCCATGTACTTGATGACAGTGATAAGGTGAGAAGAAGATCTGAGGCCACTGAGATACTCACTCCTTCATGAAAAATAATAGGGTACCAGGGCCTGTTCTAGGTGCAGTCAACAAGGCAGACCTCCATCTCCAATTGGTTTACATCTTGGGGGGGGGGTCACAATAGTTTAAGAGGAAGCTTCTGCCAGCAACAGTGTCACCATGGGGAGAGCAGCTGGCCTGCTTTCACAGAGCTCCTTTCAGACAAACAGATACAACCTACCAGGTGTTGGCAAAGGCCCGTCTATAGCAACAGCAGGTTTCCTAGTACGCAGGTAAAGCAGGGCCTTTCCAAAAGCCTTGCAGAGGGCACACCAGCACCACTGCCCCAGGCAGAGCAGAGGAGAGCAGGACTGGCCCAAAGGCATTAGGCCTGATCCACGCTTCTAACCTAAGGGTCACGTATGGTCTGGGGAAAGGGCCATGCTGTTTTTGGAGGCTTAGTTACCTCACTGATGAAATGAATGAGCCCTGCCTTGAAGGGTTTTGTGAAATCATACATGCAAAACACATGGCCCAGAGCCTGGCATACAATAAGTGCTAAGAGATGACCAGTACTATTATAATGGGGAAAGTGATGTGAGCAGGGACCCTGGGGGAGTCACTTTAGCTCTCTTCCAGGGCAAAAGCCATCCAATGGGTGGCCCTATCAGCTCAAGAAGAGATGCCCAAGGTAGTTTTATTCTTAATTCCAGGACTTGTTTCTGACATGAATAGAAACTCACTTTTATATTAGTCAATTCTGTAAAGAACATAAGGATTATAATCTATAAAAGGTGAATACTTCATTAAACTTTAAGAAACAATGTGTCATTGTATCCCACAAGAAGGTTCAATCAAAGGGGTATCTCAGAGCTATCCCAGCTAGTGATGTGCCCCGGAGCACGCAGCAGCACATGGGCCACCAGCCTACCTTCTCCTCTTCACTCAGGGGGTCTCCAAGCTCATCCTGAGAGAAGTCGAGGAATGCCACAGAGCCATCCATGGAGCACACCAGGATGCCCAGCCCGTTCAGAGTCCTGAAAGACATGGCTGTCAGCAGCCTGGGAGCAGGAGCTTGAGGCAGACCCCATGGCTCAGCGGCTGGTCTGGGGCAGTACTTCAGGGAGATGGTCCCCTTCTGTGGCCTGAGGGTGGTGGGGGTGATAATCCCTCCCAAGGGCCCTGCTATCCTCCAATTCTAAGCCTGTGTACAAAGCATCTTTTACCATATGTTTTGTAAGAATTTTCAATTTTATCTTAGTTTTGAAACCATTTTTAAAAATCCCAAAACACCAGGAAGCATCCGTCTTAAATTTAGTCATTTTCGTTCATGGAATAACAGAGTAACATGGAGCCCACAAGGACCACATCATTCTCCTCATCTCGGACGAGTCCTGAGGAGGTATCTTCCAGTGGCAAATACTACACAGGGCAGGATATTACCACAGCAGCAGGCACACAGCCCAGCTCCTGAATCACATGCCAAGTGGCACCCTGGCGTCTGCACCACCGTGCCACCTGACCCGAAGCACACCCACAAGGCCTCGTGTTCTAGTGTATGGCTTCTCCTTTCTCAGCCTATGCTCTGTAACCAGAATCCACCTTACCAGGAGATGTCCATGATGGACTTGTCAAACAGCTCATGGATGACCACCAGCGGCCGCTTCAGACATGTGAGCTGGAAGGAAAGAGGCAGCCAAGGTTAATGGAGTTACTGAAAGCCCCTCTGTGCACGCAACTCAGTTAACAAGATTAAAGATTAGCCTAGCAGCCTTGAGCAGAGCTTCTGCTGACAGAGCATCTTCAATTCTATTCAACAGGGGCTGCCAAGATCTCAAACTGTGGAAACCAAAGCCTGTCAAAAATGTGCACCTTGCTGGGCGAGGTGAGTCACCCCTGTAATCTCAGTACTCTGAGAAGCCAATGCAAGAGGATTATTTGAGGCCAGGAGTTTGAGACCAGACTGGGTAACATAGTGAGATGCTGACTCTATAAAAAATTTGAAAAACTAGCCAGGTGTGGTGGTACATATCTGTAGTCCTACCTACTCTGAAGGCTGAGGCAGATCACTTGAGCCCAGGGAGTTCATGACTGCAGTGACCTATAATCATGCCACCGCACTTGATCCTGGGTGACAGAGTAAGACTCCATCTCCAAAATAAAAATATACATCCTAGAGCAGTTCCTGCCTCCAGGGCATGCTGTAGTTTTATACACAGACAGCGAGAAAAAGAGAAGACAGAGTGGAAGTGAGCTCTGGAAGGGCTAAAATTTGAGCAGGAGGATAGTCCCCCAGAGCAGACCAGTGAGAATCTACTACTACTAGGTATGTACTCAAAAAGAAATGAAAACATATGTCCACAAAAAGACTTGTACGAAATATTCACATCAGCTTTAGTCATAATATCTGAAAACCAGAACCCTAATGTCCATCAACAGGAGAAACTGTGGTATACTCACAGAGGAGGATACTATACAACAATGATAAGGAATAAACTACTGTTAAGTGCAACAACATATATGAATGTCAAAAACATTATGACAAGCAAAAGAAACGCAAGACACAAAATAGTAAACACTGCACAATTGCATTTATATGAAGTTCAAGAGCAGGCAAAACTCATCAGTGTGGTAGAGGTCATTAGATTGGTCACTTTGATGGGGTAGAGCATGGCCTTTAACTGGGCAGGACCAAAGAGACAAGAAGGAGTGTTCTGGGCAGTGGTGACAATGGTGTGTAAACATACAAGACAATTCACTAAGCTGTACCTTTCAGGTGAATGCACTTTACATATATGTCAATAAGATTTTTCTAACAGGAAGCAAACACAACATGCTGTCTACAGCACTGACGACTGAGGGTGCTGCCTGAATCTGGACATAAGCGCTGCTCTGGCCAGGAGTCAGGGTGGCCTCTCCTGGCTGGCCCAGGCCCAGTCCTCAGTGCTTGCTTCCAGGACAACAAGAAAGCCTACAGGCTTCTAAGGAGGGGGCTGACCCCAGGCACAGGGTGGAAGTATACATTATCACCAAAAGTGCTGGGTCTCTTTTTCCCTCAAGGCCTCCAGGCTCACTACCTCCCCAGCCCACACCTCTTGTCCTGCACAAAAGCTCAGGGTGGCCGGGCTCACCCAGACAGAGAGTGACCGGTCCTTGCTGCCAACAGCACAGCAGCAATACGGGCAGCTGGGCTTCGTAGAACTCCCGTTCTTCTGCTTCTTTTTGAAGATTTTTGGGTTGAATTTCTAAAGCCAAATAACAAGTGATAAAATAATTAATCATGCATTGGACATGTACCCCATGCCCAAGCATCAGGAACATACCAAAATCCCAGCCCACTGGTGGGAGTCCCCTCAACATCCTGCAAGCCCAGGCATTGGGCGCTATTTCATCAACATGACCACCTATGACACATTGGTCTGCTAATGAAATGAACGTTCAGGCAGGTCAGAAAACGTGCAGTCGTCAAATGAACAAGCGGGGAATGCGGATTTGAAGCTTGCTCTACCAAACTCTCCATGTCTGGAGCCAGCAGCCAGGTGGATAGGATGATAGCTACTAACACTGGCCTTTCTCAATTCTCCTGGCTGGGCAGGCCCAGTCCTAGGGACCAGGGGAAAAGCTGAGTCCACAAAGGGACTTCTGGGACAAGGACCACTCTGCACCTTCTAAGGGAGGCCAAGGGAATGGCAGGAGGGGTCTAATCCACTGCATTCCTTCTCTCTTCATTGCATTTATTGTTCATAGCCATAACTGTTGAGCAGAGATCTGCTCAGCCCGAGAGCCACTCATGATCTCACTGCACCAGGAACCATGGCTACGTCTAACAAAGGTGCTTGAGTGCCTGCTCAGCCCAGGGAGCTACCCCCAGTGTAACCTGGCTGTCGCTTTTGGAAAGGCTGGAAGCACACACTGAGCTCCTGTCCACCTTCCCTGATTGAAAGAGGGTAGGAGCTCTTGGCATCCCTAAGCTAGGACAACTGAGGGCTGAGGAAGGGTGGCTCCTGAGAGCCTGGTATTAGGTGGCTCACAGAGGTTTTAATTCCAGAGGGCTGGCAGGAATGGCCAGGGGTACACAGCCTCTGGAGAAGATAGAACCCAGAGGCATAGACGCTGGGCTTGAGTCTCCACTACCACCAAGTGGGCTGCAGGGCCTCACGGAGGTTTGTGACCCCCTATAAGGCAGGCATCACGACCTCACAGAGCCGCTCTGAAGTGGTGGTGAGGACTGCATGAGAGAATCATGTAGAAGCACTGTGCTAATCATGAAGCAGTGATTTTCAAACATTTTAGCAAAAGGCCCTGGTTCAAACAAAATCTTACATGAATTCCAATACAAAAAAAATTTAAAAAGCAATATTTTATTCATATAAATTTTATGTCTTAAGGTATAACGTATGACATTTATTATCAACTTAAACACAGAGAATGATAAGCCTGTTTGCATCAGCGTCCTGGATGATCCTTTCCTTCTATCAACCTTGGCCTGCCAATCTATTTATTTAGTTTGGTTGCTCAGTGTTGTGAAAATCCTGGTTCTCAGAGGTTATTTGCAACTATGTAACAGTTTGCTGTGGGCACTCTGAGGACACTCTTCACTCAAAGTCCTTGAGAAGCATGAAAGGAGGGGTGAGGTCCCTCTCAGGCCTGCGGTACCTCATGTCTCTGCATTCTTCACCCTCCACAGCAAGGTCAGGAGGCAGTGCCTAACTAAGCAATCCACAGCATATCCCTGCAGCTGCGACTCACCGCTGCTGGGCGTGGGGATAAGCACACTGTTTGGTGGGTACAACAGAACGTACCCTGTATTCACAGGAGCTGGGCAAGGGGGATATTGTGCTTGAGCACCTGTGAGCACACCTGAGTGTGTAAAAGGCTAGTGTGCAGTAGCAATGTTCCTAACCAAAGATGGATTTTGGTGATACTATGTTAAAGTCTGCCAATAAAACAGTGAATATACATTCTATTTTGTAAAATTAGTTTAAAAATATTTAGCCCTCTTCCTCAGCCCCCTAAATGCACTCACCACGACAGTCACAGCTTTCCGATGCCCCACGAAGTCCATGTTGGTCTTCCAGCCCTCCCGTTCGATGATCTGGGCAGTGGGGCCAGAGTTGTTCATGGCATGGGCAGACACCAGGTAATGCCCATCAGGCGACCAGCTGAGCCGCAACACATGAGTCGTCCCTCCACACTGAAAGAAATACCTGCACTTGAGAGGAGCTTGAGACTAACTTTGTGACCAAAACTCTGGCCTCAAGGATAAAGTCAAACTCCAATTTACAAATGCATGATGACAAAGGGTGCACCCCAAGCTTCCAGCTACATGGAGAGTTTCTGCCATCCAGATGGCCCAACCAAAAGGGCTCTGTCATATGAATTTGGGAACTACAGCATCCCACACTGCCCCCCCAGGAGCTGAACAAAAAAACACAGCACAGAAGTATAGGCCTGGAGGGGACCTGCAGGAAGACCAAGTTCTTTGAACCATCACCTCTGTGTGAGTCAAACCTCCTTGGCTACTGACCCATTTCTTCTGTACAGCACCTGTTAACCCACCACATGACATTTGAAGATCATCTTTCAGATATGATGCAGCAGTGAAAACTCACACGGGAGCCTAGAGGAGCCTGCCTGTGATGCAGCTGGTGACCATGAGACACTACCTACTCTTGAAACTGTCTCCTCACCCAGACGGTGGTGAGGACACCAGCAAGAAGAAAGGTCCATAATGTTCTTATAAACTGTAAAATGCACAGCAGAAAGGCAATGCTCCCCTGACCCTTCACGTTATTCCTCCTGTAAGGTCAGATGGTATGGGTCCAGAGCCAGCCTTCTGAAGCTCACGTTGGGCCCGGGATTAAGATTTTGACCTCGCAATCCCACAGTAGGACAGGTCAAAGCAGGGTCTGAGGGCAGTGACATCACCTGCCTCAACTTCCAGCCCAGGCCAGAGACCCCCTATGCCATCTGGGGTGGCAGGATGAGCCCAACCAGAGGAGGCTGAAGAGTGATGCCATTTCCTACTGGTATTCAAGACACTCCCAAGCCGCCTCCAGGAGCCCAGCTCATGGGACCTCACTGCCTGGCAGCTGGAGCCCCAAAGAGCACCAGAAGATGTAAAAGCCCATGTCACCTGTACCAGGTAGCTGCAGTCAAGGAGGGCAGGACTAAGTAAGGTAAAAACCAATGCTCATACACCCAGCCCGGGACCTGGTGTTGGTTCTGGGCGAACTGAACATGTAACTTCCACTTCCCTCCTGCAGCCAGGCCAACCAGTGGCAAATGCCTATTCTTCCTGCAAAGCCTTGCTCATGTGCCCTTGCCCTGAGCAGCATTCCCTGATGCAGTCACTCTCTTGGGCTGTTTCTGCACTCTGGACAACCCCATCACATACTTACAACGGACATGAACGTCAACTCCCTACAGGACTGTAAGCGTCAAGGGGAGAGACTCCATCCCAATCCACTTTTATTTCCCTGTACCCAGGATTGCCTTACATACAGTAGACACTTAAGTGTCCACGTAACGGTGATCTTAAGCTCTCATTCCACTTGAAATCAGAACTCAAAGGAAGTGGTAGTAAAATATAATACTATTGAAGCTATTGCAGTCTGATCGCCAAACATTTTGCAAACCATACTGCTGACTGCACTTGGAGACATGAATCAGCTGGCCTGCAGAGCAGATGCCAGCAAGCACAGCTGTGGTACCCTGAGGAGCAACAACAGAGTCTCTCCTAACGTGCCCCCGCCTCTAACAAGCCACTCTTTGCAGGCAGCTTGATGTAAATCCCACACAGTAAGAAAAAGTTTCATCCATATCTGTGGCAGTGAGTTGGGTGACAACGATATGGGCACATCTCTAAGGCTCTCTTCAACTTTAAAATCTGTAACTTTTTTTCACTTCAAAGTTGGATAATAAATGGTTTCTCAGAAATGAAAGATTTATCATCTGACTCTTACGGCCACAGTGCCCATCCCAGAGAACACTGACTGGCCTGCATGGGCCCTGGACTCCACGCATCCCCCACGTGGTCTGGCCACGGCTGGCTCCCTCTCTGTGCTAGGTCAGGAAAGGGCTGGAGCAGGTGCTGGGGCCAAGCTCCCTGGGCTGTCTCTGGTTACCTCGTCAAAAGGCTTGGTGATGCTGGTCTCTAACTGCCAATCCAGTGTCCTCCACACCTTCAGGCTGCGGTCATCAGCTTGAGAGGCTATGTATTTGCCAACAGGGTCCCAAGTCAACCCTTTCACCAAGCCAGAATGACCTCTCAGAGTAGCTAGAATTTCTGTGAACAAAAAAGAAATGTGGAAGGTGTCACCTGGGGAAAACAATGACTCTGTGTAGTAAACACAAGCTGTCATCGGTAGGGGGCCATGGGATGGATCCCCAACAGAAGGGACTTCAGCAGTCTGCCTTGGCCAGCCCCTATCCAAGACACAAACAGAAGAGACCCTCATGTGATCTCTACCAAGGCAAAAGCCACCTGAAGACATGACTGCATCAAGGAGCCAGGCAAACAGAGGGTACAGGTTTGGGCCAGAGCCGCCAGTTCTGCTCCTGTGTCTTGTCTGTAGGAGGCGGCCCTGCCCATGGCTGCCCTCCCTGGGCCATGACATCAGCAGTTGATGTGAGCCTCCCTAGCAGCTGTCTGGGAAGCAGGCCTCACAGCTCAGGGGGCTGGGCAGCGGGCTGAGTCTTTCTTCAGTCATCGCTGAAGACAAAGGTGTGCATGAGAGCACCTCCTACAGACTTGCAATCCAAATGCTAGCCCAGTCTCTAAAACCGCCTCTCCACAGCCCGACTGATGTCCCCACACATGCTGGTGGTGGCTTTCAAAGAGAGTGAAAATTACCTGGATCCAAGCCCATGGATGGCACACTTTAGCCCACAAGGAAAACATACTCTAGATACAGAGTGGCAATATGAGAAGTATTTTACTAGTTACAAACTGTAGCACTGTATCAGTTTATGCCATCTGTTGTAATTTTAAATACAAATTAAGAAAAATCAATCTTCTGCAAAACTGGGTTTGTGCTAGCCCACATATGTTAAGGGGCTCACAGAGGGGACGGCAACTGAGCTGAACCATGAGCTCAGTGGTGGGCTGCACATAGTATGTGTGGGGATGCTGGGGTCCCTGTGTCAGTCTCTACAGCATATCCATATCAGCACTCAGTTACTATTTTTCTTTAGCATAACTCTCTTTTTAAACCTTAAACAAATGTAACTGATAATGAAAAAAAGAACTGGATTATTGACAAGAGACATAAATCCTAGGCCACTGTCATGCACTTCTTGCCACCAGGACTAAGGACAGACACCCCCACATCCCCCAATAGGCAGTACTGCTGGCAAGCTGCCAATTTCTGCCAACAATCATTCAAAGAAGACCCCAGACCTGGGAACTTCACAGCATTCCAGATGACGACAGTGTTATCCACGCTGCATGAGGCCAGCCAGGCATCGTGGGGAGACCATGCTACATCCATCACATCTAGAAGAAGACAGAGGCTTGTGGTGAGATCTCTCACCTGGCATTCAGACCCAGTGAGTGGGTACTTGGCAGCAACCCTGTATGCTAACTGGACCAGTGCCCTGGGGTTCTCATGTCTGAGGACACTTGATGTGGGACCATCACAACCAGACCTTTTTTGTTAACCAGCCTGAATAAATTCTCTGCTAAAGGTTTTCAACCAGTCATAAAATGTAAAGCATCTAATTGCCCCCAGTGCCCCACTCCTCTTACAGACGAAGAAGCTGAGGGCGTGGCTAAGTGCTGGGGCACCATGTGGAATCACCCATGCACGAGAACCAAGGCCTGTCACTTCCTGGGTCTGTGGCTGGGGCATGCTCCTCAGCTCTGCTGACTTGCTTCTCCAATCCTAATTCGGCCTTCCTCCGTAAAGCCTCTTGAGCATGAGGCATGGAGGGTGAGCGCTTGGTGGAATGCCCGGCACAGCCAGAGCCCCAAGGCTATTGATGACCGAGTGCTAGCCATCTCTAGGCCCTCCTGCTTGAGAACTGGGCCTCACCTCCCAGACCCTGCCAGGAGCACCCCTTCCCTTCTAAGCCTCCAAATAGAATGAATCACACTCATTTCTTTGTGACTCAGTTTTCTTCTCTGTCAAGTGCAGAATGAAAAACAAAACCTATGCTCCTAGGTTCACTGTGTGGATTAAATGTGAGAAACTGCCACAGCACTGCGCCAGGCACACACCAAGGCATTGATGAGGTCAGCCGTGATGATGGCGCCAACCTTGCCTATCCTGCCATCAGGGATGAAGGGCGTAGTCTTGGTTATTTTTCCAACCTCAGTGCCTGGTGCAGTGCTAGGTATACAGAAGAATGATTGGTGAGTTGAAGATACAAACAGCAGCCAGGTAATAGCTATTGAGTCCTTTCCCCATAGATTTTAAAAACTAGATATAAGCAAAATAGTCAAAATTTCTACTGTACTTTTTTCTAGTTTGTAGAAAATTTTCAGTGACAGCTTGACGAATTTTTTCACCTTGTATCGTAATTGGAGCTCACATAGCATATGTACTAGAACGCTGCATTTTGTGCTCTATTTGCCTGTGTGATCTTTGCAGCTTCATTCCCTTTTTGCCCTGTGTCCTATGTCACTAAGAGCACTCACTGCTGGAAACAACCCAATTTAACACCGAATGCTAATTAGATTCCAGTTTTTCATGCTAATGCACCTGTGTGTATGTGTCACTCTACACTCTGCATTATTTCTGAGATTGATACCCTGGAGTGGGAAGCCTGGGCAGAGTATCTGAACATCTTCATAGGTCTGGATTCTCACAGAATTATATTCTGCTTTTCTTTACTTTCTTTCTTTCTTTTTAGAGATGGGGTCTTACTCTGTTGCCCAGGCTGGAATGCAGTGGCACAATCATAGCTCATTGCAGCCCCGAACTCCTGGCCTCAAGCGATCCTCTTGCCGCAGCCTCGAGTAGCTGGTATTGTAAGCATGAGCCATCAGGCCCAGCTTATACTGTTTTTCAAAGATACCCTCGGACTTTAAATTTCTACATGTAGAATGTCTGCTTCAAAACTCTTTTATTAGCAATGAGAACTATGACTTTTTTTCCTTTAGACTTATTAAGTACACTTTATATTTTGAAATTTTAGTTTGATTAGTGAAAGTGAGGATTGTTCATATCTGCTTGTCTATTATCTAATGTTTCTTTGGACTAACATGCTCACATATTGTGACTATTTAAAGAGAGGTCTTCTGTGCAGTGAGTCTAATAAACATGAATGTAGTGCCTAAAAAAATGAAGGAAACAAGAACTTTCTCTAGGAACTTAGAGTCCTGGAGGGGTAGATATGTAAACATCAGGACTGCCCTGTAGTACCCAAGTCCTAGATCACAGAAGATGGGGTCAGACAGGAACCCAGAAAGGAAGCATGATTTTCCTAGCAATTTACATGGACTAGTTGCAATACAGATATTACATGCAAATGTCACCTGTTTGTCTTTCTATACTCTAGGAGTTTTATATAGTAAAGCCTATTATTTTCCTTTGTGATTCCTTCTATTGCTAGAGGCCTGAAAAACACTCAATTCTGCTTTCTACTAGTTTAGTTATTTGGAATGTTTATCTTTTTAATATCTGGAATTTATTTTGGTGTATGCTATATTTACTGAGAATCTAAATTAATTTCTTCTCCCTCACAGAGAACTGAATGGTTACCATACCATCCCATGTGGGGAAGAATCCTTTCTGGTTTTGGTAAGTAATGCCTCCTTGACCATGCACCAAGCTCTCAGGTACACCATAGTCTCCTTCAGGGCTGTCAGCTTTACCCCCAAATGCTTGATGCTTCTATCACTGAAACTTTGAATGTTTTCACCAGTAACATTACTTATCCTTTCAGATGTCCTTTGGAGTCACTGCTGAGTTCTACAGTAAATCCATATACATGATTTTCTCCTTAAACTCTAGGTTTGGAGCTTCTGGCTTCAGCCTGTACACACCACCCTTTCCACTGTGGATCTACACACCCAAGACCCTCCTCCTCACTTGAGGGTTACAGTTGTTCTCGCCATCATTCCTGGTGATTCTAGGAGGGTGATTCTTCTAACACCCAAGGCTCTTGGTTCCTTAAGTTTCTCCTCCACCAGTGACCTTGGCTTCCCCTACATCCATTCTCATGGTCACGTCCAGAGACCTTCCATGACAGATCACTGCAACCCCTCCTCTCAGTTCCAACCTTCCCACGCTCCAGCCAGCAGCTCCATGCTTCCAGCCTGTACTGTAACACCACCAGGAGCTCCACTCTGCTGAAGCTGCTGTCCTTCCACTGCCTGTGTCCTTCCCTCTCCTGCAGCTGAGACCCCACCACCACTCCCCTTTCTCTTTTCTGTCTTCATAGGTGACTGCCAAAGCCCCATCCAGTTCAATCCAGCTCTGTCCTCCCCCAGACTTTCTTGAGCACCCTCCAACTGGGTGTGGGCTTTGGCCCAACCACACCAAGGTGAATTGCACTTGCCAAGGCCTCCAGTGGCCTCCATGCTGTCAAGTCCAGTGGTGCATCCTCACTTTGCCTCTTAGTAATGTGCAACACGCTCTTCCTTTACATGCTCTCTTCACTCTCTCAATGGGCCTCTCTTTCTCAGATTCTTTTGCTGATTTCAACTCTCTAAACCCTAGGCTCCATCCTTGGACTCTGTCCCTACTGAGAACTTTCTCCTATATTCGACACTCATATTTCTAAATGCCTACTCAGCATGTCCACTTATGCTGGCAACCTTAACATGTCTGAAACTAAACTCTAAAACATTTTCTCTTATTTTACATACCTCTGTAAATAAATAAGAAAAAACATTTTAAAAAGGGAAAGAAGCCTCCTAAAAAACAAATAAAACATTTCCTCTAACAAGCATTTCTCTCCCGTTGTCCACAGACTTCCCTGTCTCAGGGTACAGTCCTGCATCCTTTCCAGTGCTCTGGCCCTGCACTCACTCCTCTGCCTATCTCATGCCCTGCATCTGATCCACCAGGAAACTCACCTCTGACCACTTCCGTGTTATGACTGAGGTCCAACCCACCATTGTCCCTCACCTACATTATTGCAGCAGCCACCTCACTGGGGGCCCACAACAGAGACTCCACATAGCTGCTGCAGGTATCAACCCCTGCCCAGATCCCTCCTGAGCCTTCCCATCTTGCTCAGAGAAGAGCCCTCACAATGCTCTCGCAGGCCACCCAAGTGCCTGGGGACTCCCTGGACATACCAAGTGCACGTCCATATTCCAAGGCTTTTGCCCTGACCATCCCCTCTGCCTGGATGCCCACATGGCTCTCCCCTCACTGCCATCTGGTCTCTCCTCAAATGTCACCTCCTCACTGTGCTCCCAGCACCCACTGTCCAGATCCTCACAGGACTATGCTCCTTAGTGCTTATCTTCAAATCTCCTACACAACTGGCTCCCTTTTGGTCTCCTGATAAGAACAAAAACTCCTGGAGAGAACAGTGCCT
Source organism: Lepilemur ruficaudatus (assembly GCA_963574885.1). NCBI lineage: Eukaryota > Metazoa > Chordata > Mammalia > Primates > Lepilemuridae > Lepilemur > Lepilemur ruficaudatus. The sequence continues at coordinate 18,336 of CAUYRT010060141.1, forward strand.
GGCACATGGCAGGTGCTCAATAAATATCTGCTACATAGATGAGCAAATACTAAGGTGGAAAAAATGTATTCTATTCAGTCTTTCCATTTATGAAGTGGTATTTTATATCTGCCGAAGAAGGTTGTGGTCTAAGTCTTAGAGATCTTATTCATTTCTTGGTAAGATTACTTATTCCTGGTTATTTACTGAGTTCTCTTTTTATCATTAGGTATTCTAATTGGCTATTACTAGTGAAAGATGAATAACTAAAAATTGTTCTGATATGAGGCCAATTTAAAGACTCATTAGTTCTAAGAGTTTTTCAGCACTTCATTTGTTCTAAGAGTTTTATTTCTTTGGTTTTTCTTGATATGCAATAATGCCCCTTCACTTCATTTCTGTCTTACTTTCTAGTCTGTCTACCTTCTGATCTAACTGTACTGCAGAAATTACAAAGCAACAGATTAAATGAGAGCACCCATCACTGTCTTTTCCTGGTACGAATGGGAACCAGGTTTAACTGTGAACTGTGGTATTTGCCACTGCTTTTAAAAATACGCAAGACTCTATCATCTTAAGGAAATAGCTTCCTATATGGGCTTTTCTGAAAAAGCATTTTTAGTAAGAATTGATGCTGAATTATCTAATATTCCTTTTAGAACATGGAAGATGACTCTGTGGCCTTTCATATTTAACCTCCTAATATGTTATGTTATATTAATAGATTCCCCTGTATACAAAATTCTTCCATTATAAGTCATACTTAATCATAATAAATTACTCTTTTCAAGTGTTATATTCACTAGTATTGTTTTTTATTTTTCTGTCTTTATTCATATTACTCTATGCTTTTGTTTCACTGTTATTTTTCTTAGGTTTTGGAAACCCAGGGTTTTATTTTCTTTTGAAGAATAAATATTTCTAAGTTCTATATAATTTTTCTTAAAAGCTTAAAACAATACATCCACAAATAATTTAGGAGCAGGAACTATTTCTGAAGATAGCTTTTCACATCTTCATTGCTTATTACTCTGTTCAGGTTTTCCTAACCCTATGGTATCAATTTTTAAAACTTATATTTTCTGGAAAATTATCTTTGAGTATTTTGCTTTTTGGTTTATACTTTTGTTTAATAGTATAAACATTACATTGCACTCTTTGATGATTTTTTTTCCATCTGGGTTAAATGTTTTTCTAGACCTTTAACTTCGAATTTTGTCTACGTTTTTTCTCCCCACCCCTCAATTAAATATGTCAAATAATACTTCTTATACTTTGTTTTTCAAAGACTCAGTTCTTTTTTATTCATTTACTTCTGCTTTTCACTGATTTTCCTTCTTGGATGGTTCTGCCCACACTTACTACCAGGACCAGTGAATAAGGAGCGGCACGTATCCCAGCTGAAGGTGGCAACCCTACCTGCCTGGTAAAGGAGCCCATGGGGTGGCGGGGCAGGAGAGATGTCAAGTCTGAGGTCAGGACATTGTAAGTCACCTCACATGAATCCCCATCCCACTGGGCACCCTCATAGACATGTGCGTCAAGTTCCAGAGAAGGCCAACTAGACTTCACCATGAGTACTGTGACACAAATAAAGGCAAATTACACATTTTTATTGCTTTCAAAGAATAACACAATGCTATTGTTTCAGCTTTCACAAATGTGGACTAAATCTGTGGTCAAGAAGAGATGGGTCCGTTCTCCTTTAAACTGTCTACTGAGTGTTTGCTGAGCCTATACTGCCAATGGATCACAGACCATGCCTTCCACATCTCTCACTCCAGCCCCACCTTTCCCTAGAGCTCCAGGTTCAATTCTAAAGTTTCTTGACATTTCCTCTTCCACCCCTCCAAGCCAGCACACCCCATACTGAACTGGTATTCGTCCCCATAAGCCTGTTGTCCTTATGGTCCTTATGGTTGTCCTTATGGTCTCAGCAGAGGACATTTCTGGCTGCCTAGGCACCCACCCAGGAATCTACCTCATCCCTCTCTGTGCCCTGTCCTAAGTATTCCCAAATCAATCTCTTCCTTTCTACCTCAATTATCACAGGCCTAGCTCAGGCCCTCACATCATTCACCCAAACCACTAGAACAGCCTCCATTTCACAGAGCTTTCAGAATGACCTTGTACTTCCAAGCTCTTAATGGCTCCTGCCTCTTCCATGATAAGGGACACCGTCAGTTATAAGGGCATGAGCTTTCCATGACCTGACCCTGGCACACCTGGCCAGCCTCACTTTGTACTGCTCCCTGTCTTGTACATAAAGTTCCAGCTATGGTGAAATGCCACCAACTCACCACTCACACCAAGACTTTCTCAATTCTGCTATCCTCCTCTGTGCCTGGAAAACCCTTTAGTTCATTCCTGGGGGGGACCACAGGCTTTGTGAGACAAGTCTAAACTGTGCTCACTCTTGAATCCATGACATCTGAGTACACAGCACACAGGCTACAGACTGTTAGGGATGGACCATTCTCCTTTTTAGTCTAAATCTGTAAAATGTGCCCCTTTCCATACCGAGTCTACTTAAAACTATTTACTTTGCAAATATACTCAAGGTCAAGTTGAGAAACTCTTCATTAGGCACTTGTGGGTTGGTTTCTAGGGAATAAATAAAGTGTGCTTATGGACTTAGTGATCCACTGATGAAGGTAATGAGTCTGTTCAACAGGATAAACAGCAGAACGTGGGAAGTTCTACATTAAAGATATAAACATATACCCCATGAGGGCAAGAGTGGGCAGACTGAATGCAGCCAGAGGCAGACAGTGGAGATGGAAACTGCACAGACCTTAAGGGACAGGCAGGTGTGACTGACGGTGATGGGAGGGAGAGCCCAGACACAGAGCTGCTTTAAGGACCAAACAGTCCCATGGGGGACAGGGAGGTGATGTTGCTGCTCTGAGCCAGCTATCAGGGGCCCACACACCCCAAAAGGCAGTCCCACTCACCGCCTGAGTGATTCCGGAGGATGGAGACACACCGCCACTGCTCCACATTAGCAAGCTTACCACTGGAGCCAAACACGGTGCTGGGGCCGATGTACCTGTGTGAAAGAGGGGCCAGATAGGCATTCACGGAGTGCTCTGGGCAGGGCACAGAGATGCTCCCTGCAGCATGGCTTATCATGGCAGACAAAACAAAGCAGAAACAAATAATGGCCGAAAGCACAGGGTTGCTGAACGGAAGGGGCTGATTAGATAAATTACAATCCATGCACTTGATGAAATACTACACAGCCATTACAAATCTTGCATGGCAAAATGTCCACAACATATAACTAAGCGAAAGAAGCAGGCTACAGGGCATCATGTATAATATGATACCACTTATGTAAAGAAAAAATACATATGACATGAATGGCATCTATGCACAGAAAACACATCAGAAGGACACACACTCAAAAATACCAAAATATCGGCCGGGCGCGGTGGCTCATGCCCGTAATCCTAGCACTTTGGGAGGCCGAGGCGGGTGGATAGCTCAAGGTCAAGAGTTCGAGACCAGCCTGAGCAAGAGTGAGACCCCGTCTCTACTATAAATAGAAAGAAATTAATTGGACAACTAAAAATATATGTAAAAAATTAGCCGGGCATGGTGGCGCATGCCTGTAGTCCCAGCTACTTGGGAGGCTGAGGCAG
>CAUYRT010060143.1:0-11743 GCA_963574885.1 Lepilemur ruficaudatus
AGTGCCATGGCGTCAGCCTAGCTCACAGCAACCTCAAACTCCTGGGCTCAAGCAATCCTACTGCCTCAGCCTCCCAAGTAGCTGGGACTACAGGCATGTGCCACCATGCCTGGCTAATTTATATATATATATATACTTTTAGTTGTACAGCTAATTTCTTTCTATTTTTTTAGTAGAGATGGGGTCTTGGTCTTGCTCAGGCTGGTCTCGAGCTCCTGAGCTGAAACGATCCTCCTGCCTCGGCCTGCCAGAGTGCTAGGATTACAGGCATGAGCCACCATGCCCGGCTGAGTTTTATAGTTTTTTATATGCATTTTTCCTCAAACCTTTTTTTGTTTATTCTTAAATTATTTCTTATAGTATCTAATGGATTCTTTTTGCTTTTATATTTTCAAGTTAGTTGTTTTGGTTTTTACACATTGATTATGTAATCCTTCACCTTATGAAGTTACCCTATTTATTTTTCTTATGATTGGACAAACCTAATACTCACATATGGGTTATCATTTTAGTGGACTTATGATATTCTCAAGAATGTGAAAGGATTCAGACTCTGATATAGCTGTACATCATGTTTCCTGTCTACTGTTTCTTTCAAGTTGCTTTTTGCTTACTTACTTATTTACTTACATAGAGACAGGGTCTTGCTATGTTGCCCAGGCTGGTCCTGAACTCTTCAGCCTCACAAAGTGGTGAGATTACAGGCATGAGCTACCACACCTCAAGTTGCCTTTGAAACGTGTGTTAGTGTGTGTGTGTGTGTGTGTGTGTATTTTGCAAGCATGTGTGTTTGCATGCATCTTCCCACATATAGGCATGCATCTTGTGTGCATGTAGGCAAAGGTGATATGGAGCTTGGAGGATGAGGCTAAACATAGGCATAAGGAGGGCCAAAAGTGAGCAGAAAGAAATAGATCAATGAAAGTAGATCGAGGACAGAAAACTTAATGGAAATATGTCTGCAGAGATAGTTGTGGAATGTGGGCTTACTAAATAATTTCACTAGGTTAATGTTAATTATAATATTGCAATTAATATCATTAAAATAATAATATTAATGTTAACAATTACTTATTGAGCATCTGTTCTGTACACTGTGCTCAGTATTTGAAGGACACTTCTCATTCCACACCAACCCAGCAAGATTACTATTATTATCTCTAGTTCAAAGCTGACAAAACTGTGGCCCAAACTGGCTAAATAATCTGGCTAAGAGCTCCCAGCTAGTCAGCCACAGGGTGAGATTTGAGCCCACGCTGTCTGATCCTAAGCACTTGCTCCTTCAGGTTGGCCAAGTAGACTTTCTGTAGTTTGGACACCCAGAAGTCACCACCATGCACACAAAGAGGCCAATAAACATGAATTCATATTTACTGTAATGTTATTATAGCAAAAATTTCCATTATAGGTAAATGGCTAAGTAAGCAATGTTGAATCTTTACATGTACTATGAAATATAATACAGTGGTTAAAAACAGTGAGTAGGTTGATAATTACTGACTTGAAAAATCCCCACCCCATATTGCTAAGTGAAAGAAAATATTTACAGAATAATATTATAATTATGTTGCCAATTTACTAAAGAAAATACAGAAAACAATACTTGATGAAGTCTACAGGTACACTCCTATATAACAATTTATCAAGCTGTATATTTAAAATGTGCACAATTGACTATGTGCAAATTATATCTAAATTTAAACATGGATTGCATTTATGTTTTCATGTATATGTAGAAATACAAAGAACCTGATCTGGAACAGTATGCACCCAACTTTTGGCAGTGGTTTCCTGGGGGAAGGGAGACCTCTGCTTTTCTGTTGCATACTTCTGTATTGTTTGAATATTTTAAAAAGGAGAATGCATTTACTGAGTATCTAAAATAATAAATAAAAATAAACATTTTTATTTATGTCAATCAATTGATAGATAGACAAAATTAACACATAACAAATATACATTGGAAGAAAACAAGCTGCTGAGAATCCACATAGAGATATGCCCATCTTCACTCTTGGGGAAACATCTCAGAACAATGTTCTCTCTATTTTTGCCTTTCTAGGAAGAAGTCAACATTAAGTCATCAGATATAACAACTTCTGTAAGGGGCTTTTCTACTACTCTAATCACCATCTGGCCAGACAGCTGCATGTGGAGGTGAGATATGAACACCACAGTCGCCCTATGAAAAGACTGACCCCACCCCAGGGATCGGGAGCCTACAAGAGTCTCAGTATTTGCCTGAGAAAGATGACTCACTTCTTCCCACCCCTACGGTGGCATGGGGAGGATGCAGCTGCTAGAAATGAATATGCATGCACCTATATAGCTGGTGTGATTTAAAAAGCAATGAATAAGAAGAAATTCAGATTAAAATAATCAAATACCACGGCAAAAATGTATGTAATGACTCTACGCAATATTGGCATGGGATGAGAGGGCAATGATGACAGGTGAGGCTAGAGAAGTTAGCAGAAGCCAAAATAGAGCTTTGTCAAATCCATTAATGAGTTTATCCCAAGAACATGGGCATGGGCAAGCCAGCAGTGGGCCTTAGGCCTGGGAGCACCTCTGGCTACTCTAAAGGGAATGTCCTGAGAAGCAATCAGGCTGGAAGTGGTTGAGCAGTCAGGAGTCAGTGCAGTAATCAGGCAAGGTGTTTGGGTATCCTGGAACCATGAGATAGCGGTGGGGATGGCGGCCAGTGGATGGGTAGAGAGGGATATTGAAGAGAGATCAGACAGGTCTTGGTGATCCATTGTACGTATTCTGAAAAGGAGGAGGCAGTTGTGGTGGTACCTGTATCAGCTAGGGTTAAATCAATAAAGCAGAACGTAGGCATTATGGAATGAAGAATTTATTGTTGAAATCAGTTTGTGGGAGGAGCAATTTAACGTTTGTGAAGAGGAGTTGGAGGCTCAGAGATGCTCCCCGACCAGTCAGTCTGAGAAGCCAAAGATGTTCAACTGCCCCAGTAGATACACGAAGGGGAGGCTGAGGGAACAGTCTAGAGGAAGCGTTTGCCTCTGTGGGTCCACAGGCAGGTACCTGCTAATAGGCCTCCGACTGCAACACGTCAGCAAGGCCTGTCATCTGGAAGACAAGCAGGAGGCTGTGTATGGCGGCAAGGACAAGCTGACCCCTGCTACACACATCTCAACTCACTGAACGATGACAGCATTCAGATATAATGTCCTCAAAATCTCATACAAATTCCTTTCTTGGCCAACTATAACCTAGAGCCTCACAGGAAAAGGGATTCTGTGAAACATAGTTTCTAGCCTAACTAAGCTGATGATCAGAGAAGATTCTGGAGGAGAGTTAGTGAGTTCAGTTTTGAACACGTTCACTTTGGTTTCACGGTGATACATACCCATGGAGACATCCAGTTGACAGCTGGGCTTGTCCAAACTTCTTCAGTGCACAAGCAAACCTAGAACTCTTACTGTAACTCAGCCTGAGCGTGAGGGAGTGCAATGCAGTTGCACATCAAAGACCTAGGAACTCAAAATATTGGCCCAGGGAGAGAATCAAAAAGACGATCCATCAAATAAAAGTGGCGAAAGAGAAAAAAACACACACAAAAAGACGGTCAAACTCCAAATGATATCTATAAGTCGCAGGCAGTTACTTGAGACAGCCAGACGGAGTGGGCGGGCTCTACAGGGCAGGTGGAAGGAGGTGTCCCGGAGGGACGGCCTGAGGTGCTCTAACCCTGGGTGGGAAGGCAGTACAGTAAGGACAGTCTGCCACAATCACTAGTTTGATTTCGAACTCCTGACCTTGAGCGATCCTCCCGCCTCGGCCTCCCAGAGTGCTAGGATTACAGGCGTGAGCCCCCTCGCCCAGCCTACAATCACTAGTTTGAAAGTGACACAACTGATCAAAAAAAATACTACTTGATTTTAGTTACTCCTCATACATCTATATCCTACTACATGGGCATAAGACAATACATTTAATGAATGATCCTTCTTTCAGAAATTCCAAAAGCAAGTTTGTTCCTTGATACAACTTGTGACTTCATTGCTTTACAGTCCTCTGAATCATAAAGTGAGTTCTGACCGAGGTTCCAGGTGACATAGGAAACATTCCACACAGGGAGCTCCACCACTGAGTCAGGGGAGCCCCCAGTGCCTGCATCATCACCATCACCACTGCCTCTGCCACAGGGATCACTACAACCTCTACCTCCACCATAACCGTCACTCCTCAAGGTGGAGGGACGGTGGCTGGGTAAAAGTTTGGTAAAGGGAGGGCAAAGAATGGTAACGATTCCAAAGGAATATGGAAATTAATGGGGCTTTAAGGTAAATTTTCTTAATTTCTGTTGGATAACAAATGTACTTGATGAACAATTATATCTACAGTGTTCCCTGTCCTTCGCTTTGTTAGTAATCAAATGAAACCATGGCTTCCTGTTAGACTATGTACATTGAGGAGTGATATTTCTCTCCCTTTACAAAAGAGGATTTCTCTCCCTCTCTGTGCTCTTATTCAGTTATATTTGTGTTTATTACGAATGAATGAACATATGAATGATGCATTACATTCTAAGAATAGCCCGTATACGAGAGAGCTGTATTATAGCTATCCACGAAACATATAAAAATGAAGTTCTGATATAAGGGATTGACTTCAGGTCAAATCATAGTATTACGGTGACTTTTATATTGTCCCAACAGTCCATCAACGGTCATAAAAACTGCATCTTTTACATGAATATTACCAAAAATTAGCAATTAAAAATCTTTATATACATTTTGGTCAAAAGCGCTTGACAGTATCCAGTTTCCTCTCCTACCTCTCCGCTTGCCTATCCATTTCCTTTGCTGGGTTCTCTCCCTCCTCCTGCCTGCTAACTGGTCATTCCCTTGGATTTTGCCTTGGCCCCTTTGCTGGTATCTCTCAACTGTGAGTTTTTCTAGGTCAGTTTCTTAGATCTCATGATGCCATTCCCAGCCAGATGAAGAGCTAGGTCCCTTGTTGGGCACTGTAATGGGGCTCCGTCCTTGGCTCCATCTGACCTGTTTATTCCTTTTATTAATGACCTGGATGAGCATATGGACGGCACTGTGAACTTTTCCCCCTATAGCTTCAAGGGCAGGATGCAATCCTCACCCATCTGTGCATCTCAGCACCTTGCACAATAGCTAGCCTATTGTAGGTACTGAAGAAGTGATTGGATGCTGGTCAAATCTGTTGATGAGACTGAAGTATTTATGGGTGAGTAAATATGATTTGGGGATTGGCATTAAAATACACCAGCAAAAAATGTAACAAAATAAAATAAAAAAATGAAGTAGTTGGAGATACACATGAAACAAGATGGAAAAAATGTTGATAATGATTGAAGCCGGTTAATGAGTACTTGGGGACTTATACTGTTCTACTTTTGTGTAATTTTTAAATTTTCTGTTACAAAAAAGAAACAAAAATCTGTTGGTGAGGTAAAGCCAGGAGGGCTTGTGAAAATGCAAATAGTTCTAGAAGCATTTATGAAGTGGAAATTTGTAAATAAATTTTACTCTAGGGATAACTAGCTGTATCCAACATAGCTGTGCATTTCAGAGGATTAAATACAAGTAAAGAAAGTGGCAAAACACTTCAAACTTATCAGAGTTTTGCTTGTCTCTTTAATATTTAATTATATTGCCACGTGTAAATCATATATGAAGGTTGCTAAAGACTTTTTGCTTATCACAAATAAATAAAATAGTGTATCATTTTATTTGTCATTTATTGTTGAAGACTGTCCTTTCTAGAGACAAGATTATTGCATAATTTAGAGGATGCAAATTCTACTGGCAAGAATCTTAAAGATATAGATCTATTTTCTTATAGTCATTATTTTACTTATTAGTTCTTTTTTTCCCCCCTTGAGACAGAGTCTCATTCTGTCGCCCTGGCTAGAGTGCAGTGGTGTCATCATAGCTCACTGTAACCTCAAACTCCCGGGCTCAAGTGATCCTCCTCCCTCAGCTTCTCGAGTAGCTGGGACTATAGGCATGTGCCACCATGCCCAGTCAATCTTTCTACTTTTTGTAGAGATGAAGTCTTGCTTTTGTTCAGGTTGGTCTCGAACTTCTGGCCTCAAGAGATCTTCCTGACTCAGTCCCCCAAGTGTTAGGATTACAGGCATGAGCCACCACACCTGGACTTCTTCATGCATTTTTAATTTATGTAAACTTTCTAAAATTGTGCTCTTTTTTATTTGTCCAGTTTATTATTTATTAAACTGTGTAACATAGCTGTAATTAAGTGATAATATAAACAACTTACTAAAACATATTAATAAATATGCATTATGCAGTTCTGAAATGTTCAGGTTTGGGTTCTGTTGTTAAAATGATTTGCTTCCATTGATCTCCTAATTTTTTTCTTAAATTGGTTTTACATAAAACACATTTATCTCTAAGCATTGCAATTTCACGCCTTTATGTAATGTTTTCATTTTGTATCTTTCTCAGTGTCCTTTTCACTTACGGTACAAAGAGCAGTCATTTTTTGAGTGTGCCCAGTGTGCCAGTTGCATCACCATTTATCTCATTTGATGCTAAAAGCAACCCTGTGCACTTTAAAGATAAGAAAGCAGATGCTCAGAAAGATTAAATGATTTGATTAAGCTTATACAGTAAGTGAAGATAGTTTTTTAAAAAATCCAAAGTCTACATTTTTCACAGTAGAGTTGGGCTTCCTTATCCTTGAGTTCCGTATCCATGGATTCAACCAAACGTGGATAGAAAATATTCAAACCCCCGAAGTAGCAAAAAATATGATATGATAACTAAAAATGATACAGATTTAAAAAATACACTATCCGAACTATTTACGGCCCAGCGCAGCGGCTCACGCCTGTAATCCTAGCACTCTGGGAGGCTCTGGCGGGAGGATCGCTCAAGATGAGGAGTTTAAAACCAGCCTGAGCAAGAGTGAGACCCCGTCTCTACTAAAAATAGAAAGAAATTAATTGGCCAAACCAAAAATATATATAGAAAAACTTAGCCGGGCAAGATGGCACATGCCTGTAGTCCCAGCTACTTGGGAGGCTGAGGCAGGAGGATCACTTGAGCCCAGGAGTTTGAGGTTGCTGTGAGCTAGGCTGATGATACGGCATTCTAGCCTGGGCAACAGAGTGAGACTCTGTTTAAAAAAAAAAAAAAAACGAACTATTTACATAGCACTTACAATTATATTATGTATTATAAATAATCAAGAGATGATTTACAGTATATGGGAGTAAGTATATAGGTTATACACAAATACTATGCCAATTTATATCAGAGATTTGAGCATCCTTGGATTTTGGTATCTGAGAGCCCTGGAACAAATCCCCCACAGATGCAGATGCCCAGGGATGGTTATATATCATTTTGTCTCCATATTCAAACTTTCTATGACATAGTATTGACTGAAAATGGAAGATTCTAGGATGGCATGCAAAATATGAGCCCACTTACCTTTCAGATAATATTTACATATATATTTATATCTGGAAAGATAGATAACAAACTGTTGAATTACTATTTGGACTGGGACTTAGGAATTGGAAATAGGGTGGGAAATGAGAAGATTCTTTTTTTTTTTGTCCGAGACACAGTCTCACTCTGTTGCCCAGGCTAGAGTGCGATTCTTTAATTTTCTACTTTGTACCTTCTGCACTTCTGCATTGAACTTAAACAAATGATTGATTATTTATTACTTTTATGACAAAAGACTTTAAAAATTTTTTTTAGAGACAGGGTCTCACTCTGCCTCCCAAGCTATAGTGCAGTGGTGTAGTCACAGCTCACTATAATCTCAAACTTCTGGGCTCTAGTGATCCTCCTGCCTCAGTGTCCCCAGTAGCTGAGAATACAGGCATGTACCACCATACCCGGCTAATTTTCAAAATTTTGTATAGAGATGGGGTCTTGCTATGCTGCCCAGGCTGGCCTTGAACTCCTGGCCTCAAGGATCCTCCTGCCTCAGCCTCCCAAAGTGCCAAGATTACAAGCATGAGCCAATGAGCCCAGCCAAAGATATTATTATTATTATTGTCATATTGTCATTATTACTAAATGAACTCAGTTCTTATTTCAACAATCACCAATATTCTTGGGTGTTTATTAGATACCCGAGATGTTTTAGGTACTTATAGGCTCCAGGTATTCTTATTGTAGCCCTCACCCCGTCGTTACAGCTAACACATTAAAATGTACCCGTATCAAATACAATTTATATATGAATTGATTTGAAGTTGACTAGTTTTCAAAATGTCACATTTCATAAACATTTATAGTTACTAATTTTAATATTTTTCAGGTTTTAGAGTATTTTATAACCAAAGCATTTCTTTTCAGGTCTCTGAAGTTTCACAGGCCCTTGGAAAGATCTCATGCTCTAGAAATCGTGCATAAAATGAGATAAAAATGGCCCCATGTGCTGAATACTGTGCCAGATGCCTCTGATAGGTAGGGGTATAGAAAAGGGTGCCTGTTCTCCAGAAATGTCTCATCCAACTCCACATCTTTTCTTTCCTGTCCTCAGCCCACACCTGGAGACAGGAAAGAAAAGATGTAGTTTTTGTACTCATTGTAGTCTTAAAAAATTCTGCCCTTACTATCAGTTCTTTTCATTGCTCTGCTTAGTTAAGGCATGGCCCATTCATTTTCTTGTGAACCCTTTAATTAGGACAAAAGTGTTTTAAGCCAGACAAGATGGAGTACAAAAGTAATTACAGCCATGCTGCAACGATGGGGATACATTCTTGGAGATGTGTTGTTAGGCTATTTCGTTGTGCGAACATTGGAATGTGCTTATACAAACCTACATGGTATAGTGTACTACACACCTTGGCTTTATAGTATAGCCCATTATTCCTAGGCTACAGACCTGCACAGCATGTTACTGTACTGAATACTGTAGGCAACTGTAAGACAATGGTAAATATTTGTGTATATAAACATATCGACACATTTTAAAAGGTACAGTAAAAATACGGTATAAAAGATATAAAAAAACGGTACACCTGTATTGGGTGCTTACCATGAATAGAGCTTGCAGGACTGGAAGTTGCTCTGGGTGTGTGAGTGGGTGAGTAGTGAGTGCATGTGAAGGCCTAAGACATTTGTGTACACTACTGCGGACTTTAAAAACACTGTATACTTACATTACACTAAATTTTAAAAGGTTTGTTTCTTCGATATTAAATTAACCTTAGCTTTAAACCTTAGTAAAAAACTGTAACTTTTTTACTTTATAAACTTTAAAACATTTTCTTAGCTTTTTGTCTCTTTTGTAATAATACTCAGCTTCAAACGCAAACACAATGTGCAGCTATACGAAAATATTTTCTTTCTTCATATCCTTATTTGATAAGCTTTTTTCTATTTTAAAATTTTTAATTTTTTTCTTTCTAACCTTTTTTGTTAAAAAGTAAGACACAAACACACACATCTGCCCAGGCCTACCCTGAGTCAGGATCAGCAACATCACTGTCTTCCACCTCCACGTCTTGTCCCACTGGATGGTCTTCAGGGCAATAATGTGCACGTAGCTGTCATATCCTGCGATAACAATGCCTTCTTCTGGAACCACTCCTGAAGGACCTGCCTCGGGCTCTTTTACAGTTAGCTTCTTTGTTTGTTTGTTTGTAAATAAGTAGAAGAAGTACACTCTAAAATATTGATAAAAAGTAAAGACATAAACCATTAATGGTAATTTATCATCAAGTGTTACGTACACAACTGTACGTGCTGTACTTTTCTATGACAGGCAGCACAGGAGGTTTGTTTACACCAGCGCCACCACAAACACATGAGCAACGTGTTGCACTAGGACTTAAGACAGCAATGTCACTATGCGGTAGGAATTTTTCAGCTCCATTATAATCTTATGGGATCACTGTCATATATGTGGTCTGACATTAGCTGGAACTTTGTTATGCAACACATGACTGTACGTTCATGTTAGAAATCAAAATCCTAGGTCTCAAAAATATACTTTCGCATGCCTAGGACACAATATTTTGCTGATTTCTCTGAGTATTTGTTTAGATGTCTAGCTGACTTTGTGGAGATTTTGCCTGATTTCTTTCAGGTAGACACAGGTCAATCACCCATTTACTGAATATTTCTTATGTGTTTTTTGGGAAATCATGGAAAGGTGAGTCAGAATGTTCAATTCTAGGCTTATTCTAGACTGTGAGGAGCCAAAGCAAACTGCAATGATACAAGCCTGCTTGAAAAGGTTTTCATTTCATCTTTCCTGTCATGTAAATATCTCTCATCCTGTTTGCAGAGTGTTTTGGAAATCAAGACAATGGACTGGGAAAAAATCAACATTTGATTCAGATGAGGAAAGCACAATTTCATTCAGAAGAAGGCGTGTTAGAAAGAAAAAGACAAGACCATTGAAAAGTGCTGGAAACCCTCTGCAGCAACAGGTCTCAGAGCAAGAGATCACATTACCCTGTTCCATATGCAAGAATGAAATTCACCTAACTGATACTTTTCTCCATAAAAAGGAACATGTAGCTCTAGCCACACTGGGTTTCCAATGGATGGGTAGAAAGAAACCACAGCCCTTAATACTTGCTGTTCAGAGACAGTATATAATTTCTAAACTATTGTCATCCTTTACATTCAATGAAAAAATCCTACAGAGCATTAATAATGCTTTTGAGCTGATTTGGAAGAAAGAAATACCAACGTACTATGAGATTTTTCATAACGTTGACAGGAGTTCCACATATTCTCAAAAAATCTGTCATCTGTTAATTAAAGGAGTAGCCATTTGTGAAGACAGGAATTCTACATGGAAACCTGACATGAGTGATAAATTCACTGTAGTGAATGATTTTGGCCAGAGACCCAATGTGTGTTTTTTTGGTTTGTTTGACGGACATCATGGTGCCTCAGCAGCAGAGTTGACATCAATGGAACTCCCAGTTTTACTTCTCCATCAGCTTTCCAAATGTGATCCTTCCTACCAAATGACACTTGAAGAGGAACAAATAATCAATTCCTTTCATACTGTGTTTAGAGAAGAATACTTAGCAATAGAAGACCTCTTTTCTTCCATAAACAAAAGGACAAGAGCAGTGAGGAGTGAGTATGAGAACATACACAAGGCCTTTGCAAAAGCATTTTGGAGAATGGATAGGCTTTTACGCCTTGGAAGGAAAGAAGTGTCCAGGGTTCGATGGAGTGGCTGCTCTGCAGCTACTTGTATATTAGAAGGCAACGTTAAAAGTCCTTACGCTCATAAGAATTGGAGGAAAACTAATAACTATGATGGATTGGCAGAGAGCTCTCCTCAGAAAATGCCAGAAACAATATCTGGAATATTACATGTTGCAAACACTGGTATGTACATTGAATAGCACCAAATAACACCTTTACATTTTTGATTCCTGGAAGCAAAACCTCTCAGGCTTCCAGAATTTTTCAGTGGCCTAATATTTAGTGATTTAATAGTGCCTGGCAATCACATTGACCTATTTAAGAAACAACAAATACCCACAGTTTAATTGCAGATTGCGGGCACAATAATCATCATACTTATTTTTCAAGGAGGCACAGATAAGAATATGACAAAAACATTTAACTTTTCCAAAAGGGATAGCAATAGTTGTTTATAAAGATAAAAAGCAGGCTGGGCGCGGTGGCTCACGCCTGTAATCCTAGCACTCTGGGAGGCCGAGGCGGGAGGATTGCTCAAGGTCAGGAGTTCGAAACCAGCCTGAGCAAGAGCGAGACCC
>CAUYRT010060144.1:0-16148 GCA_963574885.1 Lepilemur ruficaudatus
TTGGCCAACTAAAGATATATATAGAAAAAGTGAGCCGGGCATGGTGGCGCATGCCTGTAGTCCCAGCTACTTGGGAGGCTGAGGCAGAAGGATTGCTTGAGCCCAGGAGTTTGAGGTTGCTGTGAGCTAAGCTGACGCCACGGCACTCATTCTAACCCGGGCAACAGAGTGAGACTCTGTCTCAAAAAAAAAAAAAAAATTTCCTGCTACTCTCTCTGTGGGAGACCCAGCGTGAGGCTCAGCCGTGTGAACTTGGGCACATTCCGCCAGGATGTGCCATCAGAGAGCAGTCCCCGCCCTGAGCCCCACCCTCCTGAACATTACTAGGGGAGGAACAGAGGAGAGGGGACAGCGGCCCCTGCCCTGCACTGCCCAGAGGCTGCCAAGTCGTCTCGGAGCCCGCCCTGCACACAACTGTGCACAGTTTGGACGTGTAAGGGAAGGCCCATCTCACGGCCACCCGGACCACCTGGGTGGAGCTGGGTGTGGGGAAACATAGGTTCCCCACCACATCACGGGAAAACCGTGCCAGCCTGGAGTGCTCAGCAAAACTGCTACGAAGCAGATTAAGCAAATACCAAGATAACTACTGGGGGTGGGGAGCCCAGAGCTTTCTTGCCCTGAAGCAGCTCTGACCAGTCCCGACTGCTTTAGCTTCCTCCAGGGCAGTGGCCCCCAAGCTTTGTGGCACCAGGGACCGGCTTCACGGAAGACAATTTTTCCATCGATGGGGTGGTGGTGGTGGGGGTTGGTTTTGGGATGATTCAAGTGCCTTACATTTATTGTGCACTTTATTTCTATTACTATTACATTACCACTTGCCACTGATACGAGTTTCGATATGAGTCTGCAGGCAATTGATTTATTATGGTCTCAGCACAGCCGAACCTCTCTGTTAAAGACAGTCTGTAACTGCAGCGGCTCCCCAGCACAAGCATCACCCTTGGCTCCACCCCAGATCATCAGGCATTAGAGTCTCACAAGGAGCCACACCCTAGATCCCCCACATGCACAATTTGCAGCAGGGTCTGTGCTCCTATGAGGATCTAACGCTGCTGCTGATCTGACAGGAGGCGGAGCTCAGGCGGTGATGGGAGTGATGGGGAGTGGCTATAAATACAGATGAAGCTTGGCTTACTCACCCGCCGCTCACCTCCTGCTGTCCAGTCCAGTTCCTAACAGGCCACTGCCCAGGACTGGTCCACACCCCGGGGCCTGGGAACTGCAGCTATAGTGCCCGTTAGCTAACGGTAATACTGAGATCCCACCCAGTGGAGAACTGTAATGCTACCAACATGACGGGTTGTACGATGGCGCACAATGATGGTTCTGTGCGTGTATGTGATTGGTTTCACTGTGAACCGGTGACAACACCTCGCTCACTGGGAAAGGACTGAAGGCAACACCACACCCAACTTCTCAAGCTGGACATGTCTGAGTCATTCTACGGCCTCTCAGCTCCTCAGCTTGATGGGCGGTTTTTCTATACCATCCTGGATCATCCTGAAACACTGGCTGGATCATTCTGAGGCATCGAACTGGCCCTGCAGAGGGTCCCACGGTGGGGACCACCTCTCCAGGCCCTACTTGTCTTCCCATCCCACACACCAGCCCGCACCACGGGACGACTCTGCGCTTGGCCATGCAGGGTGAGAGCTCGCGCCTTGGTTGTGGCACTCACATCACACTGACACTCTCACACACACACTCTCACTCACAGTCACAGACGCCCCCACTCTCACACTCACACTCTCACACCCACACTCTCCTCGGCCCTTGGGACAAGCACAGACAAGCAGGAAGGACGAGAACCTTGGTCCACGTCGTGGAGGCCTGTGACCTCGAACATTTCACGGCCACGTCTCTTTAGCTGCAGCCAGACGGGCGAGATATGCGTGAACTTGCTCCCGAACACCTTGGTGACATCGTAGCCATGGCTGTTCCACTGGCAGAGGAAGAAGATGTCAGACAGAGAACAGGTGAGCACACATCTGCCGCACCACAGTGCTACCGCTCCGTCTGCTCTGGATGTACCCAGGACCAGCCGGCCAGTACAGACAGCCTTTCAGCCTGGGCTGACATCAGCCCCCTGCCTGGGGTGTCCTTCTCCCCCTCTGGACCACCACCCACAGCCTGGGATCCAGGGCACAAAGTCCCCTTCACCAGAAGTGATGGGAGCTCCTCTTGACAAGCCCCCCTCTGAGCCAGTGCACACTGCTGCTGCTGGCCGCTGAGGCCAGAGGGCCCATCAGCCCACCTCTGGACTTAGGGCACCAACAGGGTCACCTGCTGCCATGAGCAGTGAGCCCCTGGAGAAACCCCCAGCACTCTTCCCTCTGATATCTCTGGGACAGCGTCCCTCCCACTGTGGCTTCACCGCTGTGGCCGCCGGTGAGATCAGAACCCAGACCCCATCACCACTGGGCCAGCCTGTCACAGAGGCTGGGGAGGCGTCCGAGCCTCAGGACCTCCCTCTGCACCTTGAGGGCCCCGACCTACTGGAGTGACATAGCCCAGCACATCTCCAGCGAAGTGTCTGTCTCGGGCCCTTGCTGAGCAGTAGCTGCGATGCTCGAGGACCACGTCCTCGGCTTTGACGTCCGTCAGCACCAGACCCCGCTCTTGGACGGGCTTATCTGAGAACTGACTCTGAAATGAAAGGAAGGGGGAAAGCCATCAGTCACTAGTCCTCGGCGCAGAACACAGCACCCTAAGCAGCAGCAAGAAGTCCTTTCCGTTTAGCCCGCGACTGTGTCTCCACGTTGACAGGGCTGCTGACCTGGAGACACAGCAGGCACTGGCGTTCAGAAGGCTCTGGCCATCAGAGAGCAGACAGTGGCCGATTGTAGGGGCGGTTCCCACCCTTGCTCTGGGCTGGAAGGCAGGCAGGGGACTTCAGCAGCTCCCTCCACTCATGTGAGCATAGACAGTCAGCACCAGCTCCAGCCACTTGGAGCTCATGTGGGCACCCCAGGGCCACACACAGAACATGCCAGGTACACCCCACTTCACTGGCCAACTGCCACCCACCACCTCTTTCCCAGTGTGAGTCTTCCCACGCCCTGTGAACACAGCTCCCCCTACCCTGTCTCCACTCCCTGAAGCCCTCCACCTGGTTCCCAAACTGCCTGTTCTGTCTACAACCAAGGCCTGGCTGACCTTCCTCTTGATCTCACCCACTGCAGGTGTTCTCTGCCCCGAGGTGGGACAGAGAGAGTGTCTGCCAGTCTAGGACCAGGTCCCTGTGACAACTCTGGCCAGTGGCATGGTGACTGTTGGGGCTGAGAAGTAGGTTCAGTGGGGACCCTCCCTTGAGTTTACAATCCCCGGGACCACCCCAGAACAGCAGGAAGACCACGATGCAAACACCGCTCATGGCCATGAATATTAAAGATGCAAGAATGATAGTGGGATGAGGGGGCAGGTGTTGGAAACAAGTGGAAGGTGGAAATCAGCACAGAGACGGGCCCTGCGGGGGACAGGTGGGGATGCCAAAGAACATGCCACCAACCCTCAGAGCCTGGCTCCAGAAGCTGCTCACTCAGAGACACACAGGCCACCCGCCCGCCTGCCCACTGCTGGCTCTGCAGCCCTCTGTGTGAGGAGCCAAGCCCCCCCACCTCCCAGCCCGCAGGTCCCAGCAGGCAGGAGGGAGAAGAGTGTGATGGGTCAGCCCTTGGCCAGTATGGTCACCGCAAGTCTCCAGGCCACCCTTACCTTCTCCAGCAGTATCTTTGAGGCAGCTTTTTTGGCATCTGACTTTGACAGGGTAGCGTGGACAGAGCTGCAGGCCAGAATAAGCCACAGGAGGTTGAGCGGTTTCTGCATGGTATGTGGATCACAGCAGGGTCCAACCTCCACGTCCAGGGGGCTGCAGGGAGAGCAGAGCACATGGAAACACCCAGCAGGGAAATGCCACGTGGACAACCCCTCTGCTGCAGGGAGCACTTTCTCCTAACAGGGCCTGGGTCCCCATGGCTCCAGGATGGGCCTTGGCCACCGGGACAAAGCCCTGCAGCTGGAGTCCATTCTCCAGAACTTCTGCCCTCCCTCCCCAACAGCTGCACCACCAGCTCCTTGGACACCAAGAAAGGAGCTTCCTCACCGCTGGCCACAGAGCCCCGTCCCCACTGCCCAGGGCTGCCCTGATCACTGCTGGGCATCTGGGAAAACACTGGTTCCCATCTCCCCTCAAACCCAAAGAAATCCTGGCCATGAGAGGGCTTAAGTGTAAACAATGGAGCCACAGAAAATACTAGAAGAAAATGTGGATATCGATTTATGTAATCTCAGGGTAGAGAAGGCTTTTCCGACTATATCAGCAACAGGAGGGATTATGAAAAAAATACCCCTAGAGGTTTATTACATAAAAATGTAAAACTTTCATTTAGGAAACGAAAAAGCAAACTTAAAGAAAATAAACCCCCAAAATATTTGGAACATACTTGACAATAGATTAATACCCATAATCTATCCATAATATGGAAAGACATCTTATAAATCAAGCATAAAAGACAGGGCTGAGGTGGGAGGATCTCCTGAGGCTGGGAGTTTGAGATCAGACCCGGTAACACAGTGAGACGTTGTCTCTACAAAGAATTAACAAATTAGCTGGGTGTGATGGCACGTGCCTGTAATCCTAGCTTGGGAGGCTGAGGCAGGAGGATCACTTGAAGCCAGGAGTTTGAGGCTGCAGTGAGCTAGGACTGCAACACGGCACTCTAGCCTGGGCAACGGAGCAGGACCCTGTCTCGAAAAAAAAAAAAAAAAACCTAACAAATGAAACAATAAAAGACAGACACTCCAATAAAAAATGCTCCACTATAAAAATAAGAAAGGGATGAGGCCATGCATGGTGGAGGGAGGCAGAGATAGGAGGATTGCTTGAAGCCAGGAGTTTGAGACCAGTCTAGGCAACACAGCAAGATCCCATTACTACAAAAAATTTAAAAATCAGCAGGGTGTGGTTGTGCATGCTTGTAGTCCTAGCTACTTGGGAGGCTGAGGCAGGAGGATCACTTGAGCCCAGGACTTTGAGGTTACAGTGACCAGTGATCACTGTACTCCAGCCTAGGTGATAGAGACCCCAACTCTAAAGAAAAATAGAAAAAGAAAGGGATGACAGCAGGTATCAGAGCCCAGAAATGAGCAGCTAAACCAACATCACCAGCGATCAAAGACGTTAATGCTGGAACAAGTCAGTGTCCCCACCAAGTGTTAGGATTCAAGAGAATGAGGACACCATGAGGACCAGGACAAAGCACCTCACAACAGCTGTTAGTGGGGATTCAAGTGGCAAAAGCTTTTTGGAAAAAAACCTGGTCATAAATATTTTCCTTTACTTTATCTTGGGGGACCTGGGTTGATGCAAAGACGTATAAAACGGTATCTACACAGTCCCACAGAAAAAAGCATACGAGGAGGCATGCTAAAAAGTGAATGAGCAGCCTATCTGGAATTACATACTCATTTTATTTCTCCTCTTTTGCTTTCTGTATTTTCTGATTTTCCTGCACTGAACTTTCATTACACAATTCACTTTTAGGCTCTAGAGACCTCCCCACCCTCCACATGCCCGGCAGTTCTGCCTTTCACTCAGCAAGCAGCTGAGCAACAAGCACAACCCAGCAAAGCTGTCAATTCTTCACGGGACTTCAGAACATCAGGCGTGAAGAAGGATGTCCACCTAGTCTCATGCCCTGGCAGCATGCACCCTTCCAGAGCAGCAGAGGAGCCCACACTGCCCAGGCAGAGGCAGAGGAGCTCAGGCTCAAGAGGCTCTAGAAACCCCAGCCAGGCAGTTGTGCCCCGTGAGAAGGGGCTGTCAGAGGGAGGCCCACCACCGTGCTCACCCTCCCCACCAATGACCTCCTGGCCAGGAGCCGGTTTTTCCCTCCTCTCAACCTGCCTCCCTTTGTCCTGTCACTTCCCTGGGTGAGACAGGTACTCCCAGTGCAGACTGCCCTGGGCAGCAAGTTTCCACGCTTTGGCCACAACACACCTCCCTGAGCAGCGGAAAGAACACAGCCCACAGCAGGGCTAGGTTGGCTCACACCTCCTAGCACTCTGGGAGGCCGAGGCGGATTGTTTGAGCTCAGGAGTTCGAGACCAGCCTGAGCAAGAGCGAGACCCCGTCTCTACTTAAAAAATAGAAATTAGCTAAACAACTAAAAATATACATAGAAAAAATCAGCCAGGCAAGGTGGTGCATGCCTGTAGTCCCAGCTACTAGAAAGCCTAAGGCAGAAGGATTGCTTGAGTTTGAGGTCCACGGAGCCACAGGTAAAGGCAGCAAACGCTGGAACTCCGAGGGGCTGGGACGGGGTGGGCATCAAATTCAAGGGAAGCCGCCTCCTGCCACCTCACCCAGCCCCACCACCTTTCTGCTGCAACTGTGAGGCTTGGTGGGCAACAGCCCAGGGGAAGTCGGGGGAATTCTGGCCAGGGCACAGGGCAGGCGGCCCAGAATCTCCCAGATCTTGCCTGGCCAGGCTGAGGCTGCAGCTGCCTCAGCTCCCAGGAACCCCATCTTGGACTCCAGCCCCTTTCCCTTCCATGACCACAAGCTCCTCCTCTCTCTTTTGGGTGGAGAGTTAGGTCACAGAGGAAAGAGGATGACAACCACACAGGAGGGTGGTCCTCCAGGGAAGTGGTCTAGGAGCACCCAGAGGGGCTCCCAGGTGTCCGACCACCAACTGCAGGGTTGGGTCTCCACCGCCACCTGCATCCTGCAAACTCGACACAGGGCCACTGTCCACCCACCTACAGGCCCATGTGCCCGTGACCTCCCTGACCCCTGACTTCACAACTCAGGGAAGGAAGGAGGAGGCAAGGGTGGAGGATGGGGCTGATCCGGGCAAGTGGAAGAGGAAGATGGTCCTGCCAGTGTCTGCGTCTGGCAGAAAGGGCACTGAAGCTGAACCAGACCGAGCACAAAGCCGGGGCTGGTACTGCCACCGACCGCCCGCACCCGGCAGGCCAGCTCTGGGACGAAGCGCTTGGATACAGGGCTGTGCCTCACTCACCAAGGAACCGCCAGACAACCGCCCCGGGGAGAGGGTGCGAGCACGATGCATGCGGGGCGCGCTCATGCTGCCAGACCCTTGTCTGCACTTCAGCACCCCACGGCCCCTCACTGCCCATTCTGCTCTAGGGCCCTCGAGGGCAGACCCTTGACAAGCTCCTCACACAGCAGATGCCCAGGCTCACGCACGCCACGTCCCTACATCGGAACAGGTCTCTTCCCCAAACGCCAATGGACAGCCCCGAACAGAGGGGTGCGGTGTGTGACAACGGGGCACGGCCCGACCCCGGTCACCCGGAGGGGTCTCAGAACCTGCTCTGCAACAAGCACCCGGCTGAGAGCCGAGTGTTCCCAGTCCCCCGGCTCCCCGAGGACCGTCTCTGCGGTGCAGATGGAGAGGCAGGGCCTGAGTCTTCCATGGGGACCCACGTAAACACACGCACTTCACATCACGGCCCAGCACACGTGTGTGTGCGCGGAGTGGAAGCAGTGGATCAGCGCTGACACTGCTTGGCAATGGACGCATCTTGACGACGTCTGCCCTGTTTTTACGAGCCGGGTGTACCCCTCAGATTGACCTCACACTTCGGGAACTCACAATTTGAACACTGACTGACGAGCTAAGTGTCCGTCGGGCCCCGGCTGGCTCCCTCAGCTGACTTTCTCATCAACAAACACTGCTGTCTCACAGCCAGAGCAGCGGTCACCACGAGTGCTCGCCTCTGGGCGCAAGTTCTGGAGCCGACTGTGTTCCTGCGGTGAGGAGAGAGTGTGAGCTCAGGACTGAAGGTGGCATGGCAGGCAGGACACTCAGAACCCCGGGGACCTTTATTGACCACGTGCCGCGTGCCAAGCCCTGTGTGTTTCCCACAGGTTCTCCCCATCACCCCAGGACACGGGCACCGTTGTCCCGGCACAGCCGAAGAACTGCCGGGGCAGCCTGCCCAGGGCTGGGCACGTGGCCGCCACGCCACTCCATGTCTGCAGTGCGGCGGGCACAGGGCGGCCACGAGAGGCTGGCTCAGGCCTGGTTTTGTCGCCGACCCGCTGTTCCTTGACCTCTGTGGGCTCCAGTCTAGCGGCCTGTGTCGCGAGGGCAGGTGGGTCGCCCTCCGGATGGCAAACTCTGCAGCCCTGGAGCTGTTGAGGCTTGGGGTGGACCTGCGGGTGGAGCTGTGGGTGGGCGCCCTACCGCTGACGTGGGGTCTGGGGATCCCGGGAGCTGACAGCCACCACCCCGCCACACAGTCGCACTCACACGCTCCATACCCGCTGCCGCCTGGGGCACATGACGCTGACTGTGCACTCCCTGCCTGGCGCTTGCCGGCCCCTCACCACTCGTCCCGTCCCCTGGCCTCCTCCCACCCGCGCCCTCACCCTCGCTCTCACTCCCGCCACTCTGCCACACGGTCGCCATGCTTGACCCCGTGCTCACTAGCTGCCTCACACTCCCTCCATACACCTGCCTCACACCGAGACACTCGGCCTCACACCTGCTCACACACACCTACACTCACCCTCACCCCTCACTCTCTAATATACCGCCTCACACCTGCGACACTCGCCCTCACTCCTGCTCTCACACACACCTACTCTTGCCCCCTCACACCTCACTCTCCATACACCCGCCTCACACCCTTGACACTCGCCCTCACTCCTGCTCTCACACACACCTAGACTCGCCCCCTCACACCTCCCCCTCCGATACACCTGCCTCACACCCGTGACACTCACCCTCACTCCTACTCTCACACACACCTACACTCGCCCCCTCACACCTCCCTCCATACACCCGCCTCACACCCACGACACTCACCCTCACTCCTGCTCTCACACACACCTACACTCGCCCTCGCACACCTCACCCTCCATACACCCACCTCACACCTGCGACAGTCGCCCTCACTCCTGCTCACACACATCTACACTTGCCCTCTCACCTCACTAATACACCCGCCTCACACCCTCGACACTCGCCCTCACTCCTGCTCATACACACCTACACTAGCCCTCTCACACCTCCCCCTCCATACAACCGCCTCACACCCTCGACACTCACCCTCGCACCTGCTCTCACACACACCTATTCTCGCCCTCTCACACCTCCCCCTCCATACACCCGCCTCATACTCGCGACACTCGCCCTCACACTCTCACCCTCACCCTCCAATATACCCACCTCACACCCTCATCCTCTCACACCTGCTCTCACTCACCCTCACCAGCACATACACTTGCCCTCTCACGCTCACTCACCCTCCCTCACACACACCCTCACATCACGCTCATACACTCACTGACCCTCACACCGGCCCTCACTCACCCTCACACATTCACACTCACCCTCACCCGCCCACACTCGTCCTCACACTCACACCCTCACGCTCACTCTCGTGCATCCCTCCTGCTCCCAGACGCGCCCGCCCGATGTCGCCCGCGCCCCCCACGCCCGTTCCGTCCAGAGCGGAGCCTCGCCGCCCGGCGCGCCCACTTCCTGGAGGAGAGACTGAGGCCGTGCGACAAGGAGGAGTAGGCGCCAGCCACCGAGGGACTCACCTTCATTTCAGGGAGGTCGGCCGTACCAACCTCGCGCGGCCGGAAGCAGCTCCAGCGCGCCGGAAGTCCCGCCCACAAGCTGCCTGTGCCCCGCCAGCCGCGCCACGCCAGCTTCCGCGCCGCCGCCGCGCACAGCACGCTGGGCCGGGGCTGGGGGCGGGGCAAGGCGGCTGGGGGCGGGCCGGGGCGGGGCAAGGCGGGGCAAGGCGGCCTGGGGGCGGGGCGGGGCGGCCTGGGGGCGGGGCGGGGTGGCCGGGGGCGGGGCCGGGCGCGGGCCGAGTGGGCGCAGAGGCCGGACTCAGCGGAGTGCGGGCTCCGCTCATGCCCGCGCCGAGTGCCCGGTGCCGCTCGGGGTCCGGGGTCAGGGTGCCGGCGCGTCGCCGCGTGCCCCAGCACAGGGCTCCTGGAGGGCTCGCGCCCGCAGGGAGGTCGGGGCAGCTGCGCCGCTGGCGTCCGCTCCCTGCCTTCTCTCGGACGCGGGCGTCGCGTCCAGGCTGCCCTCCTGCGGTCCCGCTGTGGGCATTGCGCCCAGGCCCGTGTGCCGCCGCGCCGTCTGTGCTCCCGGCCCTGGCCGCCGGGCCGTGTGTGGCCCTACACCGGGAAAAGCCCGCTGTCGACAGCCTCATCTTGCAGATTTCGCCGCTGGAGCCCCGGAGGCAGACGGAACCCCACCCCAGCCCAGAAGGAGACGACTGGACGCACACTCAGTCACCGGGCATCCTCTGCTCAGCCCAAGCCCATGGATGGGTCCCCATGCCCATCCCTAGCTGTTCCCAGCAGTTTCCTGCCGAAAGCCGCAGGGCGTCCCCGCCCCGCCCTGCCCCGCTGTCCCCCCACGGGCGCTGGTCAGCTCTGGGGGCGCACTGGGTGGCCATTTCCCCTTTTCTGCTGCTCGAGAGGCTCCTCCCTGGAGTGAAGTTTGTTCTCTTTCTTTGCCGTCACGTTTCCTTCTTTCTCTTCCCGTATTTCCTGCCGGCTGCCCCCAAGCCTTTCCAGAGGGGCTGAGGCCCAGGCACCTCACACACCGGCCACCTGCTTTCCTGGCACCAGCTCAGCACGTGGCCTGGAGGGCGGCCTGCGGCCTTGCCTTTGGGATGACGGCCCCAGGTCAGGCCGCGCTCTGGAGAGGGCCCCAGTGAGAGCTGTGCCGGCGTCCTGAGACTGGCTCAGCCTGAGCAAACCCGAGGAGGTGAGGGCAAGATCGAAAGTCGCTGAAGTAGGAAAGGCACTTGGCCACCTTAGGATGCCATTGAGGTCAGAGTTCTTTAAAGCTAAAAAATTGCAAAATCCACTCAGAGTTCACTCCAGGCCAGCACTGCAGACCCCAGGAGAAGGTGGGGAGGAAGGACAGGAGCATAGAGGCAGCCGCCTCTGCAGAGCTCCCACTGGGCAGGGCTCCAGGGGGTCCTGCTAAGTTGGTCAGCCTCCCAGCCCACGTAATTTATCCCCATGGGCCTGGGTGCCTGGATTGAAAACTGACTCTTTAAGGGGATACCCATCCTTTACCTGCAGGAAGATACAGGATGAGGCATAGAAAGGTTTAAGAGATCAGAACCAAAGCATTAGCATTTCTGTATTAAGGGAAACCTGAACTCAGGCCGGGCGCGGTGGTCACGCCTGTGATCCCAGCACTCTGGGAGGCTGAGGTGGGAGGATCACTTGAGGTCAGGAGTTCCAGACCAGCCTGGGCAACATAGTGAGACCCTTCCATTTCTGCAAAAAATAAAAGAAAGTAAAGAAGTTGGAGTTTGAATTTATAACTTCAATAAATGGAATTCTAATTATTGAAATTTAACGTAAATCTAAGTAAAACCCCCTTGCCCAGGCACTAAGACAGCTCCCAGCCCCCATTCCCAGTTCCCCCTACCAGGGCAGGGTGTGGGGTGCCCTGGCCGAGGTCCAGGCTCTGAGTTGTGATCTTGGGTCTGCCCGCTCTGAGACTGACCTCCTGCTGCCCCTGCTTGTCTGCACTGGGCACTAGGGCACGGGGGAGGGTGGGGCAGCCCCAAAGGAGTAAGGGCCCTACAGAGATGAGCTTTTCTGCTGCCAACTGCACCCCTGTTCCTGCTCTGGGGACACCCACAGGGCATGCCCCACAGGGACAGCCTTGAGGGCGTCCCTGAGTTACCACGGGGAGCCCAGCACGGGGCTGACACCCCAAAAGCACAGACACCGAGTTGTTAGAGGTGCCTGGGGGCTGGGAGTCCTCTGGGGCTGGACCGTGTCTTCTTGTCCAGGCTGGCCGGTGCTCCTGGATGGGGTGAAGGTGGGGTCCCCAGCTTCACAGTGGCCCCGGGCTGCCCCCCATTTGCCGAGTCAGCATGGGCACAGCCTTTCCCGACAGCGGAGCCCTGTGACTCCATCCTGTTTTAAACGGGAGGCCTTGGCCTGGGTCACCCGGAGGACAGGACATGGGAAGAGGGACACACACCACGACCCCCTGATGCCACGCCCTCCCCCAGTCACGGACAGAGACATCCTCTCTGGGTGCTGGGATAAGCAAATCCAGGGTGAGAAGCAGGGGAAGCTGCATGCTCATATACAGCGGAAGCTTCCACACACAGCGCTAGAGTCTCTGTCTGTGTCCCACATGTGGGCCCTGCTGGCCAGGCTGGCTGTGGCCAGCTTGACGGGTTTGAGTAGGTGTCTGGTCAGCTGCTGGGCAGGCGCCGAGCCCGGAGGCGGGCGTATGCGATGGCGGGTGGCCCTAGTTTGTGCATTTGTCCTTTGCAAAGGGCACCATCCATGGGTTCCCTGCTTCTCAGTGTCCCACAACCAACTTAAATACCCAAAACAAAGGGCAGGGACCGTGTGTGTCGCATTGATAGGGCCCAAGAGGGAACGCTTCTCTGTGGTTACAGTAGATAGAAGGGAGGACCCCCAAAAACGTTGTCTAGGTCCTGACCCCCAGTACCCATGAATGTCACCTAATTTGGACATAGGGTCTCTGCAGAGAGATCAAGTTAAGGATCTTGGGATGGGATCATCCTGGATACAGGGTGGGCCCTAAATCCCATGTCTGGGGTCTGGGGTCCTCACAAGAAGGCCAAGTGAGGATGGTGGCAGAGGTTGGGGTCACGTGGCTCCAAGCCCAAACTCCAAGGAAACCAGCAGTCCCCAGGACCCTCCCTCAGAGCTTCCAGAGGGAACTGGCCCTGCTGACGCCTGGAGTGTAGACTTGTGGCCTCAGAGCCATGAGAATAAACCTCCGCTGTTTGGAAGCCTCCGGTTTGTGGTCATCTGTTCTGGAAGCCCCAAGGCACTCGTGCCATGGCATGGAACAGCCCGAGGGATGCTTTTTTACCTTAAGGTCTTCTGCTCAGGCCAATCTTAAAATTGACATGTATGGCATCGGCTCACCGTGGCTGGGCCCATAAGGAAGGAGCCGGGGCTGGACCCCGGGCAGGTGGATGCTGGCCGATGTGGAGCTTGCTGGTGATGACAGCCGACTGTCAGCAGGGCTGGTCTCCCACAGGGGCCCCGGTGGCTGCCTGACAGGGGGCTCAGTGAGCCTGGAGGTCCTGGGTCCCTGCCAGGGGGTGAATAGGACAGGATTTCTGTAGCCTCCTCCCCTGGCTGGTGCCCTCAGCTGAACTGCTCCTGTGGCTTTGAGCGTTCAGGAGGGAAAGGGTGGACATTTCCCGATGATCAACGGGTTAAACCCCTTCAAGACCGGAGGGAGTGAATGTGGGGTGGCATTGATGGTACTGATGACATAGGATAGGATGGGGGATACCCTGATGTGCCTCGGCCCCTTGGAGTCCCAGAAACTTCAATGACAACCCCTCATATTGTTTGGGGGATTCATCTTACACCTCCAGGTATAGTAACGGTTAGGTATTGATCAGGATCTAGGTTCGGCTGGGTATCATAACAGAGCCCCAAGAACAGCACATAAAGCTGGGATGTTTCAGGGCTGGCGTGGCGGTGGACAGCGTGGGGTGTATCTTCGTGGTCCAAGACAGAGCACCGGCTATCAAAACCATTCCAAGTCAGGGGTGGAAGAGGGGGCAGGGATTCGAAAGCCTGTCCTCAAATGTGCAGACACCACCTCTGTTATGGGCTGAATCGTGTTTCCTAAAAACACATATGTGGAAGTCTTAACCCTGGTACCTCAGTACCCAATTTGGGGTTAGGGTCATGGCAAATGTAATTAGTTCAGACGGGGTCACTAGGACGGGCCCTAATCCTATAGGACTGGTGTCCTTGTAAGAGAAGAAGGTGAGGACACAGGCAGAAAATGCCATCTACAAGCCAAGGAGAGAGGCCTCGGAAGGAACCAGCCCTGCCGCACCTTGATCTTGGACTTTAGCCTCCAGAACTGTGAGAAAATAACTTTGCTGTTTAAGCAGCTTGGCCTCTGCGCTCATACGTGCGTGAAGGAGAACGGGCTCTCATCCGGTCGGCAGCTGCCTACATGGACTTGGGTGATGCCATTCGCTGCAGTAGGAGCAATGGCTGGGAGAGCGGCTTCCATTGGTGTCACCAGGGAGCCCACAGTGACCACAACACCCCCAGGCCCTACTCCTCAGACAGGCTGGCCGGGCAGGGGAGCTAAGTGTGCACATGCTGCCAGTCCACACCACATGGCATCTGACGGTGGTACGAGTTTCGTTTGGGGTTAGTCAGGGACTGGTAAACTGGGTCACACCTCGAAACTGCCTTGGATGCCTTTAAAAATCCCAAGTTTGGGTGCAGTGGCTCAGGCCTGTAGTCCCAGCACTTTGGGAGGTTGAGGCAGGAGGTTCACTTGAGCCCAGAAGTTCGAGGCTGCAGTGAGCTGTGACTACGCCACTGCACTCCAGCCTGGGTGACAGAGTGAGACCTTGTCTCCAAAAAAAGAAAAAAAAAATACCCACCCATACCTACTTTGTACCCCGCTAGGCTGCTCTTTGGGTTGAGAAGAAAGCTCCTAGGAGCCTCCTGTGCCCTTCCTACCCCAGGGTCCTTCCTACCCCATGCCAGAAAGCAGACAGGCAGTTGCTGCTGCTGCTGCTGAGGGTGTCGATTTCAGCTAAATTTGCAGGGTGGATCTATGTTCAGACAGACCCAGGGCCAAATGGCATTTATCACCTGACCCCAAAGCTTCCCCTCTGAGTGGCGAACTGTCCTGGCAACCTGTGTTCCCAGGAATCAGTGATGCTCCCACCTCGTACCCAATAACCCCCAACCGTGTGGGGGTCTCTTCCCCTGGTTTTGCTGATAAGTCATTGAGAAGGAAGACACACAGAACATGGTTGTGATGTTATCAAAAGGTCTGTTCGCCCCCTGAGGCTGCCTGGCTTCCTTCAGCAAGTTGCCTGGGTCTGCGCCCTGAGCTGCCTCTGAAGTCAGGTGAGGGAGCTGATAATGCAAATCCAGTCTTTGTGGATTTTCTTGACAGCACACCTGAGAGGCTGAGGCTGGAGCCCCACACGGGCTGCCCCCCGTTGGCCCAAGGGTCCCCTGAGCAGGTAGCCCCCAGCAGGGGCTACTGCCAGACAGGCCACCTTGGGGACATCATCGGCCCTGTGACCTAGTAGGGTCTCCTGCCTCCGTGGCCTGTGTCACCTCAGGCCACCCTTCTCTGAAAGCAGGGACCCCACTTCTGCCACCCTGCCCCTGAGAGTGGGCGTGCTGGTCCTGTGTAACCTACACGTTTCCATGTCCTTCGTGGGAAGCGGCCGGGCAGGTTCAGTGCTGAGTCTTCTGAATTCCCTTCTCTGTATGATATCCAGGAATTCCTGGCTTTTCTTCTTCTTCTTTTTTTTTTCTGAGACAGACTGTCACTCTGTTGCCCAGGCTAGAGTGCCGTGGCATCAGCCTCGCTCACAGCAACCTCGAACTCCTGGGCTCAAGCAATCCTCCTGCCTCAGCCTCTAGAATAGCTGGGACTACAGGCATGTGCCACCATGCCTGGCTAATTTTTTTCCTATATATTTTTAGTTTTCCAGCTAAATTCTTTCTATCTTTTTAGTAGAGATGGGGTCTCACTCTTGCTTAGGGTGGTCTCGAACTTCTGAGCTCTAACGATCCACCCGCCTCAGCCTCCCAGACTGCTGGGATTACAGGCAAGTGAGCCACCGTGCCCAGCCATTCCTGGCTTCTTAGCTGTGTTTTAACAACGGCTGCCCTGAGTCCAGCGTCCTGGAAGTCACCAGCAGCAGCAAGAGGCACCATTGCCATCTGAGCTGGCTCAGCTGAGCCAGACGGTGGCAGGCCCGCTGTCCCGGAATCCATCCTATGCACTTTCCACAGGGCTTTGCTGACGTACAACCAACTTCCCATGATTTTTTTTTTTTGAGACAGAGTCTCACTCTGTTGCCCGGGCTAGAGTGAGTGCCATGGCGTTAGCCTAGCTCACAGTAACCTCAAACTCCTGGGCTTAAGTGATCCTTCTGCCTCAGCCTCCCGGGTAGCTGGGACTACAGACGTACCACCATGCCCAGCTAATTTTTTCTATATATTTTTAGTTGGCCAATTAATTTGTTTCTATTTTTTTAGTAGAGACGGGGTCTCGCTCTTGCTCAGGCTGGTTTCGAACTCCTGACCTTGAGCGATCCACCTGCCTCGGCCTCCCAGAGTGCTA
>CAUYRT010060147.1:0-12597 GCA_963574885.1 Lepilemur ruficaudatus
GAGGGCAGCATCCTGACCTGATTGTGTCTAAAAAGTCCCTTGACTTCCAAGGGAGGACCCCAAAGGGAAATGGTCAGCCAGGCGAGACGGTGACCTGGGCCGGCGCAAGGAGGAGGGAGCAGGGATGTGGTCACTTGCAGCGGTCCCCAACCTTTTTGGCATCAGGGACCGGTTTCACGGAAGACAATTTTTCCACAAATAGGGGTGGGGTGGGGGGTGGGGGGTGGGGTGGGTGGAGCCTGGGCGGTGATGCCAGCGAGCGGCTGTAAATACAGATGAAGCTTCACTCACTCGCCCGTTCTTAATTTTCATGGAAGACAATTTTTCCAAGGACAGTGAGGGTGGGGGTGGGGGTGGGGGACCGCAATGCTAGAGTTTACATAGTGCTTTCATAGACTTTTAACTCGTTCAGTTCTCATTCTAATCCTGCCAAGTGGGGACTAGCATCCTGGCTTTACAGTTGAGAAAACTGAGGCTCAGAATCCTTAAGTGCGCTGTCCAAAGTTCACAGTGAGTAAATGGCAGAATTCAGACCCAGGTCTTATAGCTCCGCGTCTGGTGCTTGATCTCATCTCCCTGAACTACCATGCTTAAAGGAGCAAAAAAAACATTCAGATCTGAGGTCTGAGGACCTGGGCTGAAGTCCTGGACCCTGTCTCTTGCGAGCAGGTGATGTGAGGCACACCAATTAGCCTCTCTGAATCATACAGTTTTCTCATTTGAAAAACAGACAATCATGACAGTTATCAATTTATTATTATCTCTCAGCTCCAAATCTACACTTCATTCCCCTGCTTTGTGATACTGCAGCCTCCTGGAAGATGAGACGGCCATCTGCCATTTGGGGTGACCTATGCCACTCAGCCAACAAGCAGAAAAAGGTGTAAATCTCTTGGCCAGAATGATTGATCGCAACTACCAAGCAGAAATTGAGTTGCTACTACACGATGGGGGTAAGAACTATGTCCGGAACACAGAGGATTATCTAGAGATCCTCTTAGTACTTCTTTGCTCAATAGGAAAGGTTAATAGTAAACTATAGAAACAAAGCAAACAAAAATCAGGATGACGGAGAACTCAGACTCTTAGGAAATGAAGGTTCAGGTCATTTCACCAGGTTAAGAATCCTAACCATCTGAGGTTCTGCCTGAGGATAAAATAAATACAGAATGGATTGTAGGAGAAGGAAGTCATAGATTTTCATCTATAGTCTCTTACAAAAATGAGGGCTGTGATAGATTTGCAGATTTTCTCTTTGCTCATTATATGTATATATTCATTTGTGTAATATAAACATGTTCTTCTCACTCTTTCCCACTATTATATATAAATTGTTGGAGGTTAACTTTATAATTTAGTCTCTAGGTGCAAAAATATTCATTGGGATTATGACTGAATTTGAAAGTTATTACAATTGGGACTGTTCATCTCCCCATTTTGAGGAAGCAGTGAGCACTTTATCATTTTTAAGAAGGAAAACTGTAATTTGTTAGGTGGCAACATAGAGGTGTTTTTGCACGGGTATTCAAAAGTCTGTAAAAGGGTGCCCATGGAAGTGATGGAACCAAAGGGCTGGACTGTACCAGTCATCAGTTTGCTGCTTGTCAGTTCCCTTTGTTGCCCTGCTTTGTGACACTGTGAACCTGGGTCCTGTAAGTATTCTCCTTTGCCAGCTGGCACTAGGTAAAGCTTTGTCAGGAGAAAGTGCTATAGGGACACTGCAGGTGGTTTGGTTACAGTGTAATTCTTTCTGCTGCTGTGGTACAGCTGTAAATGGCATACATATAGGACAATCAGGGGCACTCTCACTCTTGCAAGTTTTGCTGGAACTCTGGTGACAGATTTGTGGTTCCCTGCTCACCAGCCTTAGTCCACCAGCTGGTAACCAGCTCTGGCCTGAGACAACTCAGCAAACTTCTCCACCATCCAATGGGCCACAGGCACACTCTTCCTGTCCCCAGCATGGTCTGAAACTCAGCCTACCTTCCAAGTTTGTTCTGTTCTTGGTTGCTTTCCCTGACTCGTAGATTATTTTGCAGAGTTCTCTTTTTATCTCCTCCCAGTTGCTAACTCCCTATTACCAGTTAATAATTTTTTAAATGACATTCTTCCTGTTAAAATTTCTGATGGTATTTCTGTCTCTTGACTGGACCCTGACTGATACAATAATGATACTGGTTTTACATATCTCACAGGGTTATTATGATGCTTAAGTAAGCTAATGTACTTGAAACACTTTGAAATTTTTAAAAAATTTGGTAAATTGTTGCACTAATAAGCTCTGGATGTATCATCCTTCTGATATCCACGGTATTTTAGTCCCCACACACACTAACTCTGGGCTTGGCTGTAGGATTTGCTTTGGCCAATGGGAACACTACACACATGATATAAGCAGAAGCTTGATAAACATGTGTACATTGTGGCTTGCCCCTGAACACGGCCCTGAGACTGCCATTTGAAGAACAGTCTGGCCTCCTTGAAGATGGACAACAACATGGGAGAGCTAAGCAAGACCAACAGAAGACTCAGCCACTTAACCCACAGAAGCATGGAAATAAAAAATCATTGTTGTTTTAAGACACTAAGTTTAGGGATGATTTCTTGCACAGCAATAAATTACTGATGCAAATGTAACTGAAACAATAACTAAAAAAAATATAAGTTAAAATATTGGTAAAAACTTTTTCTGTGGGAAGTGACTGAACTCTAACTCAAGCTAGTATTTACACAGAAGGGTATTTATTGGTTCACATGGCTGGAAAGTCTAGGAGTTGGTGAGGCACAGCTAGATCCACGTTCATCATCAGGGCTCAGCAGTCTTGCCTTCTCTGTTTCTTGATCTGCCTTCCTTCATCCTCAGGCAGGCTTTTCCTTCACGATGGTAAGATGGATTCCAGCAGCTCTTATGTCCTCACAGCTCTAAGTTCAGCAGAAAGAGTCTCTCTCAATGGTTTCCATAAAAATCCTGGGCCTTAAACCAATCACTGTGGCTAAAGGAGCAGGATATGCTGATTGGCAAACCTGAGTCACATGTTCCACCCTTGGAACTTTGGTCGGGCTGGGCTCACCCAAAACAAGGGAACTGAAAGTGTTGCCTCAAGAAAATTAGGGGCTATTACTGGGAGAAAGGATTCCAACACAAGTATCAATAATACTGCTCTCAGTAAAACATTACCTGGTAGTTCATTTGGATCACAAGACTATAAATGACTTAAGGAAATGGGAGAGTTTATTGGAAATACACAGGATACTCCTGTATACACAGGCAATGCAGCTAGGTCTCCTGAAGAATTATATCCACAAACCAGAAAGTCATAAAGAGCCTTTTCTCTTTCTTTCTCTCCCCCTTCACAATTCATAATTACGTGGTGTTTTGTTTCTGTTTTTCATTGATTTTTAACTCTCTTGTTTCTGTGGGGAACCCATTCTATGAAGTTTGGTTGAGGCTGACCCAACTTTCTGCCACAGGGGTAGGCACATCTCCCAGACTAGCCAATCAGAGTATGGCATCTCCCTGACTATCCAATCAGAGCACCTCATCTCTCAGACTAGCCAATCCAGAGTATGTCATCTCCCTCACTAGCCAATCAGAACACCTCATCTTCCTGGCCACAGTGGTGAATCCAGTTTGGTCATGTGATCCAAGCTAGGTCAATCAGAGTCCTCCCAGGAACTTTCTGCCACAATTATCCTGAGTCCATTTTCCTCAGAAGGTTCCTAAGTTAATTATATGTGTATTGAATTTCCATGGCCATCATGATTGGCGTAAGATAATGGGCTTGTTTGAGAGCAGAGGAGAGAAAAACAGCCTAATGATGTAAGAGCAACCACCTCCTGAAGCCTCAAGCCTTTTATTAATAACTGCTTGTGCCCTGGGATGGTGCTTCAAGCTTGAGAAAGTTCTCAGAGTCTGCCTAACTTTGCTCAGCTGCTCCAAGCTATTTCTCCTGGGAGCCCAAATTCCCAAAGCGAAGAAGAATAACTGTGGAGGAGGTAATTTTTTAAAACTGTCCTTACAAAATGTAAAAATATTTCCTTGCAGAGACCTTACTCTTTAAAAAGGAATCCAAGTTGAAAATCCCTTTTACATTCCAGTTGTATTAGTTTCCTGTTGCTGCTATAAACTTGGTGAGTTGAAACAACACAAATTTATTATCATACAGTTTTGGGGGTCAGAAGTTACGAATGGGTCAGCGGAGCTGTGTTCCTGCTGGAGGCTCTGGGGAGGAACCAACTTCCTTGCTTTTTCCAGCTACTGGAAGCTGCCCACATTCCTTGGCTCATGGCCCCCTTCCAACAGCAGCATCACTTCAATCTCTGCTTTCATCATCACATCTTCTTTTCTGACTTTGACCTTCCTTCTTCCCCCTTATAAGGACTCTTGAGATTACACTGGGCTCATCCAGTCAATCCAGGATAATCTTCCCCTATCAAACTCTTTAATTTAGTCACATCTGCAAAGTCCCTTTGTGATGTAAAATAACAAATTCACTGGTTCTAGGGATTAGGACTAGTGTCTTTGTCAAAGGGGGCATTATTTATTCTACAAATGTATTCACTTATTTTTTTTTTTAAAAAAACCTGTATTGCCCCCAAAATATTGTAATAACAATAGTGATAGCCAACCATTTAAAAGAATGTTTGTTCTCTAAGAAAAAGCATCTAACTCAATCTGTCATTCTGCTTTCTTCTTGGTTAATATGCTGGAATTTCAAGCATATTAACTTCTTTTGCAGGGTTTCTACTGTTCCTACTTTTCTTAAAATGTACTCACTTTAATCCATTTTAATCCCTGTACTTGTGCAGAAAAGTAAAATATAGACAGGGATAAGAAAAGATAGAAATATATTTGAGCAAGATGTAGACTATAAAGTGGGCAAAAATTCCGAAGAAACTTCTTAGCGTTGCTTTAGAAAGGGAGGAAAAAAGGAGAGAAGCAGCAAAGACATACCAAAAATATTTGCCATTCTCATAAAATGGAACTTGAGTGAGAGGAAGGTATAACCTCTGACTTGGAGGACGATGAAGGCCAGAGAAAGATTCTTTCACTTGACCACATTTCAAAACAATGCAAAGCAAGTAATTGTCTCTTAGAGTAAATGGCACAGGGAATTGATTTTTAAATTACTTTTAAATCATAAAATCCCACAATTGCAACAGCATTTTAGGTCGTCATCTGGCAGTTTACCAGGAACTTTATTGGAGAAAAAAAATCCAGGAAGACATTTAATGAGAAACACTAATAAATGCATGTCTCTGTTGTATTGAAACTAACTTTTCTTCTCAGTTGAGTTTTCATCTTAGAACAAAGGTTATTTATGAGAGGTGAGCATTTGTAAAGACAAAAAAAACCTGTCATGAAAGTATAGGAGAAAATATGACATTTTATGAATGTGATAAAACTGTGTATAAAGAGCTGCCTGGCGGAGAGTGGACTTTAAGATTTTCTGCGACTTTGATGATTAGAAGCTTTTTAAAGTATCAGATTAAATCTGTAAGCAGGTTGTGTTTTTCTCAAAAGGCGGAGGCTTGAATTCAATATACATTGCCCACATTTATGTCAGTTTTCTTTCTTCATTAATGGAAATGGAATTATTTCTGGGTGATTATCTAAAAATCAACTTGACAAATGCCAATTTACAGAAATTTAATTTACCCAATGGCAATTTGCCAAAGAAACAATTCTCCAAATTTATTCAATTTACTGATTTATCAAAAAACTGTTTTAAAAATTATTTATGTTTTTTCTTACTTTTTACATTAAATTAACATAAAAGAATATCCCAAATTAATGAGAAGTAGATTTTACAACTTTGCCATGTAATAAATGCTAAAATTTTAATTTTTAACCAGGAAAAATTATATACAGAGACACAATAGCAGTTTGCAGAAAGACTCAATATGAAAAAGGAAAATTATTCAACTTAGTATAAAGAATACCTAAAAAGGGTTAGCATAGCAGACTGTATGATTAATAGTTCAAAATCAAGTTACCTTGACCGTAAACATGAAATTTTAAAGGAAGAATTTAAAAAAAGGATTAAAGGTCCTGAAAAAGCTAAATCAAGCCAAGAACCAGAAAGCGATAAGAACAATCACATCATGTAATAAACTAGGGCTATGAATAACAAAAATTACAAACCATTTTTTTGCTTGAAAAAAAATGGAGAAAGTATCTTAAAAGTAACAAAATATTAGAAAAATAGAATATTATACTGTAAAGATGACAGTAAAAGAATTAGAAAGTAATTAGCCGGGCACAGTGGCATGCACCTATAGTCCCAGCTACTCCAGAGGTTGAGGCAGAAGGATCGTTTGAGCCCAGGAGTTTGAAACCAGCCTCATTTCTACAAAAAGTAAAAAAATTATCTAGGGGTTGTGGCTTGAGCCTGTAGTCCCAGCTACTTGGGAGGCTGAGGTAGGAGGATTGCTTGAGCCCAAGAGTTTGAGGATTCAGTGACTATGATTGCACCGCTGCACCCCAGCCTGGGCAACAGAGCGAGATCTTGTCTCAAAAAAATTTAGAAAGAAATCAGTGTAAACATAAAAATTCCTCAATGAAACACTAAGATATTGGTTTTTGATATTAAATATATTAGAAGACTAAGCCACGCTAAAATCATAATCTGTGGCCATTGACTATATGACTATTCCTTGATACGTTGGTATGGAGACAAAATCAGAAACAGTCAACAAAAACTTCACAGGAAGCTTCAATAGCTGTTAAAACTATCACATCCAATTTGACATGCTGCAAAACCAAGTGGATAAAATCCACTATATATTGCTCTAAACATCATACATAAACTAAAAGAAAAAAGGTTTGGGTTAACATTTACTTTTATTGAACGGGTCATCTTTTGCCAGACATCCTTCAATGGCTCCTCATTTCTCTTAGAAAACTCCAAACTCTTCCCACAGCCTACCAGGTCTTCCCACAGAAAAGCTCCCACCTACTCTTCTAGTCTCACCTCACCTTCAGTCAGCGTGCTGGCGCCGTTGTGTTCTAGAAAGTCCCCTTCTGCTCTTTGTGGCTTCAACACGTTTGCTCTTGACATTATAGTTCCTCTGCCGAGAGGACCCTCCCTTCACTTCTCATCTTTCAGATTTCAGCTCAAACGTCACCTCCTCAGGGTGGTCCTCCCCAGGATCACCCTATATAAAATTTCCTTCCCCAGTTACCCTTCAATTATCCTATTCCTTTCTTTAAAACAAAACAAACTAAAAAAACCACTACTACTGGAGGTTATTGGGTTTATTCTTCCTTTGTTTCCTAATTATCCATCTTCCTTACTAGAATGTGAGCTCCATGAGTGTTAAAGTGATACTTTAAACCTGGTACCTTTTCCTGACCCAGAATTGATACTGTGTAAGTATTTGTTGAATGAATCAAAGGATACATTTATCATTGAGAATAGACTGCTCCTTAATTAAAAAAAAAAAAAATCACTCCACTGGGTCTTTTAGTAATGTGAAAATAAAGCAAAGAACTTCTCCTGGAATGGGGTCTTTTGAGACAATGTGTTTTCTGCC
Source organism: Lepilemur ruficaudatus (assembly GCA_963574885.1). NCBI lineage: Eukaryota > Metazoa > Chordata > Mammalia > Primates > Lepilemuridae > Lepilemur > Lepilemur ruficaudatus. Next base: position 7,537 of record CAUYRT010060147.1, read on the forward strand.
AGTCATTCTTACCCCATTTCCAAGCAAATGGAAGATTCTTTTCCACTTGAAAACATTTCCCCACCTGATGGAAAAGTACTTGACTCTAGAATGCGCTGACTGCAGGGATTTGGAAGGATCCGTAATAGGCTGTCTATGGAGAGTGCATGTAAGAATGACTCATCTTTAAAGAGTTGTCATTGAAGACAAATCTGTGAGAGAGTGTAGGTGCATGCATCAGCATAAATCAGCCAGTTGCCCATCTGGGAATTGAGTCTGCTTGTACACATCAATATCTTCTTTGGGAGGCTTGCTTCCAGAGGATACTTCAGAGACAGCCAATATTAATCCCTAGAATTACCTCAGAAAATGAGATGAAAGGAGTCCCATTACTTTTGTGACCCGTGTGCCCCAGGCAACCTCTCTGACTCTCTTCACTTTCCACTGAACGCTTGTCATTGAAGAGAAGCTAATTAGAAGTCAGAAAGAGGTTAAAGTTCCCCCAAAGACAAAATTTCAAACAGAGAATTGGGAAACCTTTTCCACGCTTGTCAATAAGAAGTGGTTTTGATAGCCATTAAGGTGAATCTCAAGTTCACCTTCAAGCAAGATTTTGAGAAAACTGGGGCAAGCCTCAATCTATTTTTACTCAATGGACTGAAAGGAAAAGGGAAAGAATCTAGACATTGTTTCCCTGTCCTAGGTAAATCAATAAGGAAGCTGCTCTTTTTTTGAAGACATGTATGGGCTTAATGATCCTCAAACCCTGAGTTCAGAATTTAAAATATATATGGATGTAATTGTTGTAAATAATGTATATAATTGTTGTAAATCACTGTGAAGTGCTACTTGCAAATAAAAGATTTAATGAAAATGCATGTGGAATACTGACTATGAATTATCATACATATTATCATCATCTAGTCAAATATTTATCTTTTCTGCAGACTGTCTGCCCATGGGGATTGGTAATGAGATATTGAGGCTTTAGCCAGTAATATTTTGTCTCAAATTGAGCCCAGCTTTAGGAGGAAAAGAACATTGTCGTCATCTCAGTTTTCACTGCCTGCGATTTGTGAAGAGGCAGGAGGATACCGTCAGAATTGGCCCTAGGGAAAACCAGAAAGTCAAGGTTGGCTTTCGCTCTTCTTTTTCCCTGTTTGTCATCCCTCCTTCCCTCACTCTGTGTCTCTCATTTCCTTAGGGAAATGTCTTCCCGTTATCCCCCCACATTCCTGAGGGTTTGCAATGTACTGTCCCAACAAAGCAGCTCCCTTTGCTGGGACCTCTATCTTTCCCCTGTTCCATCGGGATATACTCTCTGCTCTTTCGAAGGTAGAGAAACTCTTCGGGTCTTTAGTACGGCTGTCTCTGTGGCCCTCAAGCCTTAGAAATGAAGCTGCCCTTGGACAGGTAAACTCTAAATGAATTCCTAATGGATCAGAGCAGAAATTGGCAAGTACCTTAAAGCGATGGAATGGCTCCCTAGGCAGTAAGAATGCACACTAACCAGATTGAAGATATTAATACCTATCTAAAGAAAGGAGGGCAGAGACAGGGGGAGGGCTTGGTCAACCAAGGAGGTAGAAATCACTCATCAAGGACAAGATTAGCAGTGTCCATGCAAGCACTGACTGAAGACGGAGGCCCTTCTGACTGCGTTCTTACTGTAGGCCTGGGTATATGCCACCAAATGTCCAAGTTGTCAAACTCTTACCTCCCATCTCCCCACCTCCAGCTTCTTCCATTCTCTCCAAGCAACCGTCTGATAATTTGACTTCCCATGGAGCTAGGAATGCCCAAATAGGACCAGTCCACCGTGGTCTGCTGTGGGTGGTGGGTAGAGAAATTGTGGAGATGTCATATGGTCTGTAATGAAAAGAAATGCAAATTTCACACTGTTATGGGTTGAATTGTGTCCCCCTAAAAGATAGTTATGTTCAAGCCCCAATCTCCCCAGTACTTAAAAATGTGACCTTATTTGGAAACAGGATCATCGTAGAAGTAATTAGTTAAGTAATAATCAGGTCAAATTGGAAAAGGGTAGGCCCTTAACCCAATACAACCGGTGTCCTCATAAGGAGAGGGCCATCTCAACCCCCACCAGGGGGAAAGGTGGCTCAGCTCCTACCCTTGGTGGAAGCAGTGGGAGAGTTTGGACCAACCCTGGTCCATAAGCCCTTTAGTTTAATAGAGTTAAAATGAATAAAATAGGATCTGGGAAGCTACACCAGTCACCCTGATAAGTATGTAGAGACATCCCAGCATTTGTGTCTAGCCTATGATGTGTCTTGGAAAGATGTCTGTATTATTCCAAGCCAGAGGTTAAATGATTTTGAGAAATCCAGAGTGTTAACAGAGGCACAAAAGTTTGCCACCCGATTACACCTTGCAGATTGTAGATATCCAGTGGGCAAAACAGCAGTGCCCGTGACTGAGCCAGGGTGGAATAATAGTTCCTCATAAAAGAACTGGGAAAGAGAACATTGTCTAGTATGCATCCAAACTGGCCTCAAGGCCTCCAGGCAAAAGACAGTCAACTAGTTACTCTAAAGTCCTGGCTGTAGCTCAGGGGCCTGAGGAAAACCCCATAGCCTTCCTGGATGGGCTCTAGGAGGCAATAGAGAAACATGCCACTTTCTATCTTAACTCCTATGAGGGACAGGTGATATTAAAAGACAAATTCTTGACCCAAGCAGCACCAGATATTAGGAAAAATCTCCAGAAGCTTGTCCAGGACCCTACCACCTCCCTGGATGACATGGTGGCTGCCACTAATTCCGTTATCTATAACAGAACTTCTGAGCTTGAGTCTCAGGCTCGAGAGAAGGAGTGGAGGAAGGAGGCCAGGCCTGCCTGGTTAATGGCAGCATTAGCGCTGACATTCGGACCAACGGCCAAAGCCTCCACCAAAGGAAGGGATCTCCAGTGCCGCATCTGCCGACTGGAAGGGCATTGGGCCAAGACCTGTCCCAATAAGGACAAGCTACCCAAGGCCCCTTATCAGTGCCATCAAACAGGTCACTGGACTGCACTCTGTCCTGCAGGATTATCCCAGGGAGGAGTCAGTCTTCAGACCGGATCATGGTATAATAATAAAGCAGCCTGCTCCATCAGTCCCCTGGCAGATAACGATCACTAGAGCCAAGGGTACCTTCCTGGTGGCAGGTAGGCCAGTAAATTTTCTTCTTGTTACCACGGCTGCCTACTCTGTCCTCCTCACCTACTCTGGAAAACTGAGCACTCAATCCTGTATGGTCACTGGAGTCTCTGGGGTCCCTATTACTCTCCCTTGACTTTGTTTATTGACACTTTTACTCATTGAGTTGAAGCCTTTCCTTGCAGGACTGAAAAGGCCTCTGAAATTTCCCAAAGACTTCTGGAGGGCATCATACCTCGTTTTGGCCTCCCCTAGTCCTTACAGAGTGATAAGGTCCTGCCTTTGCTTCACAGGAAATGGCTGGACACCCACAGACCCTTAAAGTAGCTCAGTTCTTGCAGACATAAGGACACAAGCTACCTAGAGACCCTTCTTCCCCTAGTCCTTCCTGTCTACTGGGGAACTTAGTGCTCATCAAACAGTGAAAGGATGGTCCCCAACATCCCAGCTAACCCTGGTGTGGAAAGGTCCCTATCCAGTCTTACTTTCTACCCCAACTGCTATTAAAGTTCCATAGATACCCACTTGAATCCGTCATTCTCAGGCGAAGCTGTGAAAGGCCACAGTGAAACTCATCTGGCCCCCAAGGATCGGATGGAGGGAAATACTCGTGTACTCCCTAGGAGGATTCCCAGAACCTTTTAAAGCAGATGCCTCCTTCAGATAAGTAGCACAAATTGTTTATCCGTGGACAAGACACCTTTTGCCCTGGCAAACCAAACTGCCACTTTTTGCCTTTATGGGAACAGCAGCTGCTGCTGGAATAGCCACAGGGCCTGTAGCAGTCTTTGGCTGCGGAGGCAGCACAATCCCTGCTGAAAACTAGCCATGCACTCGCCCTCTTACAGAAACAGTTAGATTTGCTGGCGGGGCCGCCTTGCAAAATAGGGGGGCCCTCAGTCTTCTAACCGCAGCAGAAGGGGGCAGCTGCTTGTTCTTAAAAGAACAGTGCTGCTTCTCTGTTAGCTAGTCAGGATGGGTTCAGGACAACATCAGTGCCATCCCAGAGTCCACCTCCAATCTCCAGACAGGAGGTGAGATCTCTAGGCGCTGGTGAATGTCCTTAATAATTCCTTTGGTCACCCTGCTACTTTGCATCCTAGGAATTTTTATATTGGGATTGATCCTCATAAATTTTCTAACAAAATTTATTTCATCCTGTCTAGAAGCCATCAAGTGACAAATGGTCCTACATTCTCTACCAGCCCTGGAGCCTACCTCGTCACCTACAACTACAACAATCTACTGAGACCATATACTGAAGTCCCCTGGAGAGACACCTGGAGAACCTGTGAGAGGCCACCCTAATAGGAAATTGTCGCCCGTTACTCTACACAAAGCAGCCAGATGAGTCAGTGGCCCTACACAATGATTTGGGCCTCTAGAATAGAAAGTAGGGAATGTTAGGTACATAGTGAGGGATTCCGGGTATCTTAGGGATGAAAGTGGGTGCTGTTGCCCCGTTTTGGTCCTGCCCAACCGTAATTCTCCATACCTGGGGGAGGAGGGAATACTCTACAAATCTGCCAATCAGAACTTGGTGTGCCAGCTGCAAAAGAAAGAGGACTCTGTAGCCCATGGGCCAAGCCACTTGGTTACCATAAGTCCAGAAAGTGATCTAGAGCCCACATGTATAGCTAAGGCTCAGGTCATGTCACTCCCAACTGTCTAATCAAAGTGGTTTGATAGTGACCTCTGAACCACAAGGGAGGTCCCTATCCGGACACTATAAAATAGGATGCAGACCCTAGCCAAGCTCTCTCTCTTTGCCTTTCCTTTTGCCTGCCCTGCTGTGACAATGGGTCCTCCTTCCCCAGATAGGGAGAATTAGGATTGGGCAGGACCAAGACGGGGCAACAGTACCCACTTGCATCCCTAGGAGACCTGGAATCCTTCACTACCTAACAACAGTCCCTGCAGAG
>CAUYRT010060149.1:0-12849 GCA_963574885.1 Lepilemur ruficaudatus
TACCCTCAGATAGTAGTGTAATAATGAGTAATTGTCTTGACAAAAGCCTATTCAATGTCTATTTTTATTATTCACTAAGATCTTATTGAACACATCCAGGTAGGCATTTGGAAGTCAGGGCTTGGTCATCTCTAGCCAAGAGCAAAACACAGGGATCAGGACCTGAGGCAGGATGCTCTGACTAGGCAGGGTGAATTGCAGAACATGGCAATGATTGTGGATCTCAGTTATGTCTCTATCTATATATCTGTAATATATCCACAGCTAGATATCTTAAATATTTTATCTTTGCGTTCCTTTAATCTCTATTTACAATATCCTTTAAACAGAATAGCTTATTTTCTTTAGGAAGTATATTATTATTTCTCACAGATATTTATTTACATTTATTACATTCGTTAGGTTGTATGTATGGCGTGTGTGTGCACCTTTTTGCTTTTTTGGCCATAAAATTAGTATAACAAACATTTTTGTTGTTGCTTAGACTCTAATCTCCTGGAAGATAGGAACTGCCACAAACCTCTGCTGTCTGTATCACCAATACAGATTTCTCCACTTATTACACTGAGCTACCCTTCTTATAGCTACACAATAAATTTCTACAGACTGACTTGTTTACCAGAATTCTCAGTACACGTTTAAGATATCCTGTCTGTTCTGGTTCCAAAATCCATCACTTACTTGATCTCTGACTTCTATTTGAGATGGGTGAGACAAAGTGTGGAAACCTGTTTACTTTTTACTCTAAATACAGTTCATAGGAAATGAAAAGATCAAAGTATGTGTTCTGAATACAAAATAAACTCCCAGAGGTTTAATGTCCAGATTTTGTCTTGTTACTGTTTGTTCTGTTAAAGGAATAAATACGGGGATAATAAATCAAACTCTGAAAGAAATGAAAAAAAAAAATCTATATCAGAAAATTGTCTTTATTGTGGCCAGAGACATAGAGAACTCAGGTTCTAGCACTGTGTTTTTCAATAATTGGCTGTCTTATCTTAGGAAAGTCATTTAACTAGTCTGACTCACTGCTTTTCCAACGCTAACTAAGCAGGTAGATGGGTGGACTAGTAGATGAGCTGTATTCCTATTTTTAGGCCCAAAGCTGTGCTTGGAACATAAGTTGAATGGCAATAGGAGAAATACATGTTATTTAAAAAAAAAAAAAAGGCCAAAAAGACATTAAGCAATAGCAAAAAATACTTGGTCGTCAGATGTTCATAATTATAGGATGCCATCCAGAGTTCTTGAAGAATGAGGCCATAATGGTGAATGCTTAGGAAATAACTGCTTAGGAGAGTGAATGAATAAGATGCTTTCTGATGGATGTCAAAAATTGAGAAAGGAAAAAAGCATTGAGTGATGGATGACCCTGAAATTAAACCCAAGGTGATGCTGGAAGAAATGACTAATGATGTGAATTTCTTCAGCTTTTGTCAGCTAAATGTCATGGCATCCCTGCTAAATAGGTACTGCAAGCTTGGCATTTAAAGCCCATAAACTACACTGGAAAACAGCAGATCTGCTGTGCCATCATCTACTTCATTTGGAAAGGGTTATGATAAGGACATGTAAGTTGCTACAGCTGCAATAAATGGAGAATCATTTCTTTGGGGCTGTGGGATGGAGGGTTGATGGGGGAGAGGCCTTGAGAAACCTAATTTTATCCAGAAAAAGCTTTGTTTCTATAGAGGGAGAAAGATGTCATCCAAAAATGAAACCCTTGTACATCCAGAACCCATGTAATTTAATCTTGAATCAAAAAGAAACAGAACATAAGCGTTTGTGGGGTGGCATATCGGTAAAGTCGACCTGCCAACCTTGCCCAGGGAGATGGCCACGCATCTGATGAGTGGATGCCTCCCGAGGGTTAACAGAGGCTCAAGTATCACAGGCGGAACAGTTTTGATGATGGAGCCTAATGAAGGGTGTGAAAAGAGGGGCTGCAAGAAATGAAAGAGACCTTTTGGGCCAATATGGATGGAGGAATGAATCTGGCTTCTAAGGTCTGAGGCTTGCGTAGTAGGGAGAGCTAACCTATCTCCGAGTATGATCCATCCCTCAGTGGTGAATGGGCCTCCTTCAGCAAGAAGTTTGTCACGTTCGTCTGGGGTGTAGCTGGGTTGGAAGACAGTAAGAAAGAAAAAGAGCAGGATTGGGGTGCTGCAGGGAAGTGAGACTACGAGTGACAGCATCTGCATAATTGTTTCCTTTGGTAACAGAGGAGCCATCGGTCTGGTGTGCCTTGCAGTGTATGATGGCCAGCTGGGTGGGCAGCTGTAAAGTCTTGAGGAGATGGGAGATAAGGGTGGCGTTGGTGACTGGGGAGACTTTAGTGGAGAGAAAGCCTCACTCTCTCCATAGGCAGCATGGCAGTGGGCTATCATAAAAGCATATTTGGAGTCAGTATAGATATTAGCAGCTTTGTTATTGGTTAAATGTAAAGCTCATGTAAGAGCAATTAGTTTTGCTTTCTGGGACGTCGTGTCTTCAGGGAGGCGAGCGGCTTTTATGACGTCTCTTAGCCCCATGCCTGCTGCAGTTTCTCCAGAGACGACTCCATTCTCCTGGATGGCGGTCAACCAGCTTTTACTTCACCCATATTCCCTGCTTCCTACCACTCCGCCATAACCCCACCTAAAACCCCCCACGATGCCCCTGCTCAGCTTGAAGTAGCCAGAAGAGTAGGCGCCCCTTTTCTATAACCAAGAGGTTGGACTGTATGGCATCGAGGTTGGCCTAAGTGACTCCATCTTGGGAGATGAAAAAGGGGGGCCTTACTTCCCTTTAGTTGCCCTTCTGCTGCATGCAGCTGCAGTGCTCAGATACGCCTAACCACAGGGCTTATCCGGATGCAGTTCCTGGAACCATTATGCCACGCTCCACCCCAAAATCACAATGGAAAGTCCCCGACTCTCCCTACCCTGAAACTTACCCCTCCCCTCACCTAATATAAAAGTTCTTGCCTTAGCCCTGGGCAGCACGACTTCTTGGGCTTCTTTGCCCAGGACCCTTGAACCTCGCCCAGAAGCACTCTACAAATAAAAGCTATGCTTGTTTATTTAAAGAAATAAAGAAAGAAAGAAAGAAAGAAAGAAAGAAAGAAAGAAAGAAAGAAAGAAAGAAAGAAAGAAAGAAAGAAAGAAACTGAACAACAGCCCAAATAAGTAGAGACCCATGTGTGATTTTCTAAAAATAGCAAGTCTTAAAAACTCCTTTCTTTGCCCACCCACTCCTACCACACTCTGAAAAGTATTCCAAAGTATTTTGCTTTGCAAATTCCACTCCAAGCCAGCACTTTTCTTCTCTCTCTTTCTCTTTATTCCTTCACTAGCTCACAGTAAGTCTTCTTGAGCATGGAAGAATATTCTCCATTCAGGAGTCTAGGGTATGGAGCACTATGGGGCAGTGTCAGAGTTCTCTTTGACCGGCTGCTTGAGGACAGGAACTGTGAACAGCAGCCCTGGAACCATCAGGTTATTGGTGCCCAGTAGGAGGTGGAATTTGTCCTAGATGGCTGCAATGAAGAAAAGCTAATGAAACCACTAATTATGGAAGTGTGGGTAGGTACAGGAAGAAACAAGGGAAGGTGAGGCACCCAGAGACCAGCAATTTTTTGTCCCTGGAGCTGTAGCCCAGGAGGAGGGGATTATGTCACGGGAGCCTGGTGTGGACTGGAGCCCAGAGTGTGGGTGCTTGGTTGGGGCTGTAGTCAAGGAAGAGCTGAGCTCCTGGCAGCTGAATCCACCCTGAGAGCATCAGGGGTAAGGAGCTCCCACCCCTTCTCCTGCCCACTTTTCTCCTCCCTGTGCTTTCCAGGGGCCAACTGGCAAGAGGGCCTGGGTGATACAGGGAGGGTAGGGGACAGGCTCAGCCTCCGCAGGCACAGAGCAGGGAGAGCAGAGCCAAGAATGGATGGAGGGAAGACCAACAGAGAACCAGCAGCACAGCCATCTCCCTGTCACACACAGCACCACTTCGCCAGCATCCTGGGTTCTTCTGTAGAGACAGATGTTACTGTGTCCAGGAGAATCCCTTGTTTTTTCCCCTTAGACTATGTCTGAGCCAAGATCTCTCAGTCTGAGCTTGAAGACAAGTGGCGCAGGAATTCCTCTGAAGGAAAATGCAGATGACACTTCATATTCACCCTGGATTGGGAACACCATGCCCGCTGGTCACTGTCTGCTTGCTCCCCTCGGCTGCCCTGTTGCCCTGCAGCCTGCCCCTGGTTATCCATGAAATTACTGCAGCCAGAGTTCCCGGGAGTCCCCAAGTATTTGCTACACTGGCTTTTACAAGATTCTGTTTTTTAGAACTCTGCATTTGCAGTGGGCATTCTGCATGCCTCTGAATCAACTCCTTTGTCCTCTGAGGTCTAGAGGCGGACAGAACTTAAAGCTCAGATGGTATGGAATTTTTCTCAAGTATCAAGAGAGATTTAAGCTTGGGGATCAGGGCTCATAGGAACACAGCTTTGGGATAATATCTACACGCTTTCACCTTACTATATGTGTTCTGAGTTTTGAGTGTACTGGCTTTGTAACCCAGTCATCATTCACAGTAATATTTCCATGGATAAAAACCCCCAAATTCCTTGTTCAAAGCAAATGGCATATAAATAATGTTTTGGAATCACTTCCAACTAAATGTAAAGTTGGCTATTTATAGCCAAAAATAAATACTGTAAAAAATTTTACCTGGAACAGTCAGGAATGAGGAAAACCATTTAGGCATATTCAATTTATCTCACTTGCCAAATTCTACTTTTATAAAAACTCTAAAGGTGAGCTCAGATTCACTAAAAATTGATGGATTACCCAGATAGCAAAAAATTTTCTTAAAAATTCACTTTGAGTTTTAAAGGTTTCTTTTCTTTTGCTGGTATTTGTATCAAACGTCTTGATATTTGACAGCTAAAAAGAACAGAGTGTGCTATAGTTTTCTGAGGCATTTACTGAAATATCCTGGACAGTAGTGATTGTGTATTGCTTCTTATTTTCCAACAATAGAGATGCTGTCATTAGTCTTAGCTCTTCAGATGGGTATTGTGTTGATTCTCTCTAAGAATGTACCCTGCTCCATTCTCTGCCTTTGAAATTCTTAAAAGTTTTTATTCTTTGTTTTGTCTTGTCTTGTTTTTAAACCTTCATGATCTCATCCTTCATGAAAATCTCACCTACCTTGGCTTTCCTCTTACTTCTCCAACAACTGCTTCCTATCTCCTTTGCTGGGCCCTCTTTTCCCTTCTGCGGATCCCAACGTGGACAAGGCAAAGCTCTCTCCCTTCCCTCCTCTCCTCTCTTTCATTCCTGAACACCACCCTCTCAGCTCCTCCCAACTCCACACCTTCCATTGCTTCTCGGGCCAGCCCCCGTCTCCAACATTCTAGGATTACTTTCTTGTGTTAGTTTCCTAGGGCTCCTATAAAAATTACCACCAATTTGGTGGCTTTTTTAAAAAAAATGGCAAATTTATTCTCTTGCAGTACTGGAGTACAGAAGCCTGATACTGGTTTCATTGGGCCAAGCTTCCTTCTGGAGAGATTGGAGTGGAATTCCTTGCTTTGCCTTTTCTGGCATCAAGAGCAGCATTGCTTGCCTTTTCCAGGATCTGGTGGCTGCCTGTATTCTGGGCTCATGGCCATCTTCACGTCAGCACCATCCCCCCATGGATACCGAGGGACGACAGTATGAATGATTTCACCAAACTCGAATGATTGAAAGAATTTTGTTATTTTTATTAGTGGCATTTCAGTCTCCTGGTTTGAAACCTCCCTCACCTTTCCTGCACCTGTCCCTTAGCATCACGTCCAGACAAACAGTCACGTCATCCTTTGAACCCTCCTCACGGGTCTTTGTTTTTTTTGCTTCCCGACACTGCTAATTCTTCATTCTTGGCTCATTGCAATAAACTCTTACTAATTTTGTTGCCAATAGTATCCTCCATTATGGATGAAACTATTAGGTAAAATTTTCCCAAATCACTCTTTTGATCATGGCACAAAACTAACCGTTACTTAGCTTTAGTCGTACAGGTGATCTGGGACTAAGGTGGCCAGTGCAGTAAATACAAGCTAAGTGTAGAACTTAGCTAAAAAGAATCAAAGGGAAACTAGCCATTTTCTAATTCACTGGTTTACTTAACAAGTGTTTTGACCAACATTTATTACGTGTAAGCCAGCATTCTACAAAGGGAAAGTAGAAGCTAGAAAACTAGGACGTAATACCATTGTTCATGGAACTTAAATCATTTAAGGTTAAAAACAATTTACTGCACTGGCCACCTTAGTCCCAGATCACTTGTATGACTAAAGCTAAGTAACGGTATGTTTGGATTTCCTTTGAATATGGCCTTGAGCTCTTTAAGAAAGCTCAAATACAAAGTAAGGACACTTCCAGCTACCTGGCTTCCCTTATCAAGGCCTAGGGGAAAGTTCTTGTTATAATCTCTGCGTTGTCCTAATATTGTCTCCCTCTCCAGAAGCAGTTTTTGCTAAAATGGTACATGCAAAAATTACTTTTCCCTTTGATGAACTTCAGCATCCCCATCAACAGTGATTAGAGTCACTTACGTGTGATGGCACAGATATTGCATAGCTGTTCTTTGTAAATGAAAGCATATGACCAGAAAATGGGACCATTACACAAGAATTATTCTCTGGGCTGCATGTTAAATCTAAAATCAAATTACAGTTTAATCGACTATTTCATAGTAATTGCAGGATTTTTTAAAAGGAGTGACACAATTATTTAGGAAAGTGATATAGAGGATTGATAAGTCCAATATGTAATTTAGGGGGAGAAAGAAAGGGAGGAAAAGTGCCTCTCTTTCCTTCTAACTCAGAAGTGATAAAAGCAGCAATAATATTTGAATATGATTCCCCCAGTCCTCTGCTGCCCCTTGTGGTAGGACAATTAGTAATTTCACATGGGATTTTGAATCACATTCATGCAGGATGGCAGGCTGGAAATCCAGGTGAGAATTAACATTGCAGTCTGGAGTCTGAAATCCCCAGGGCAGGCCAGATGGACTGGAAACTCGGACAGGGTTGCAGTCTTGAGGCAGAATTGTTTCTTCTTTGGGAAACCTCAGTCTTTGTTCTTAAGGCCTTCAAGTGATTCAATGATGTCGACCCATGTTATTGGGGATAATCTGCTTTACTCAAACTCTACTAATTTAAAGGTAATCACATGCAAAATATTTCTCCACAGAGCATCTAAACTGGTATATGACAAAACAACTGGGCACCACAGGTTAGCCAAGTTAACATAAAGTTAACCAGCACATGCCTTTAATGATACAGGCTAGAAAGTTTATTTTTGAGCATATGTGTATTGCTTGAGTCCATGAAAACAGAGAGTACTGTAAGTAGTAGTCAAAATGGGTTCTGACAGTCTGTCCTCACTGAACAACCCACCTTCCTATATTATGGTGATAAGAACTTAAGCCTAACATACTAACAAGAAAATAATAGCCAACATTAGTTGAGTGCTTACTAGATGTCAGGGACTATATTAAATATTATGTTTTCATTAGTCAATTTTAATCCCCACAAACCCCTATGATAGCTGTCTGTATTTTACAGACAAAATGACTAAGGAAATTGTCCAAAGCCCTAAATCTAGTGGTAGAGCCTAACTCAAATCTAGGCAACCTGATTTTTGACTTGATGACCCTAAGGGGGAAAAAATGAAAGAAGATCAGCACCCAAACTACTTGATTCTTTATAGGAAAGGAAATTATCAGTACACTCAGATTAATCTTAATGAAATGTAATAATAATATTTTGGTACTCTCAATTATAAAGCCAAATGATAATCTCAATTTTGAATAACACTTGAAGAGAAATGAACACTCTATTTATTAGCTTAAAGCTGAAATGCAGGCATGTCTTATTAAAACTGTAGATGTAATAACTAGGTAACTCTATATACTATGTATAGCACAGATACATGTATTGTATACATTCACTGCATGTGTGTGTGTTTAATAGTAAATTGTTAAGATGATGATTGAGGGTATATCTCCAGGATGGGAAAAGATAAACTTAAAAGATTAAAAACAAAATCAAAACTAAAGTAAAGCCCCAATACAACAAAAACTAAAGGTTCTAATATTCCTTTTGCCAAAAAGAGGTATTTTAGAAAATAAGGGGTCAATAATACCAATTCTTGTATTTTGTTTAAGTAGCTAATGGGGAAGATGAAAAGGAGAAAAACTCTAGTTTTGAAGAAAATCAGCTTATGTAAGTTTTATTGAGCTTATTTATGTGGTAGGGCCTCACCTAGCTGTCATTGCATCAGGCTTCTAGAAACCATCATTCAACTTTACTGAGTTATTTGGCTCATGGAAAATAAGTCCAGGTCTAAGGCAGAGCCTTTAGTGACATTCCATTTGCTTCTGTCATTCTATTCTCCCCTTTGTTGCTCACTGTTGCCAGTGTGGAGCTGTGAGCTAGGTGTCTGCTTCTCTATCCAGCAGTGAATTCATTCAGCTGAGAGGTGACATTTTTCAGCATCCAGACGGAGGCAGACATATTTAGAAAATGCTGAGAGAGAATATTCAGAAGTGCCAAAATAGGGCTTTGCTAGTGTCACAGAGGTTTTTTTTTCTGGTAGTCTGACTAGGGATCACATAGTGTTCTAGAAGCCTAGGTTGTTAAATAGCTTGTTATGTATGATATTTTTCAATCCCTTCACTAATTATCAAGAGACAATTTTAAGCATCTGCTATAAGAAGAGCAAGTTACTCTGCTGAGAGCTGCAGGAATTCAAAGGTCTTTCCCATTTCTCTGGCTTGCAAAACTTTTCATCAATCTGGATCCAATTCAAATGTCATCTCCTTTGTAAAGTCAAGAAACCCAGAAAAGTGATGTTTTCTCCCCAGCCCTATCCACTTACCGTCCTTTGCACGGACATTAAATATAGCATCGTCATCCTGCAGTCTGATTATCAGTTAATGTCAATCTCCTCATTTAGGACGATGTATCCCTTAAAGCAACGATTCTTTCTTCTTTTTGTAGGTATTCCCAGGGACCAGAGATTTTGAGTTTTTCCTTCTCAATATTTAGATACAGTAGAATTCTCTGTTCTATTTTGTTGTTTTCTTTTGTTTTAATTGAAGAATAAATAAAGTAAAAAGAGATAGATCAGAATACATGAAGAAAATTTTTGAATAAGATAGCATCTAGAAAATATGTGATCTCTTTTCTCTAAGTATTATTTATTAATGTTTTACAGGGAACTAGAAGAGCAAGCTGTCTATCTTTGAGAAATTTCAATCAGTAACAACAGTAGTGGGGAATTAGCAGTTGGAATTCATTGAATAGCCGCCAGAAGTTCACTGTGGAGCTTATATTAGAGCTATTCCTTACCACAACCCAATGGTGTGTCATTATTCCAATTTAACAGATGATAAACAAAGGCTTATTAGTTGCCAACTATAACTGAACGTTAGAATCATTCTGGAGAATTCTGCAAAAATGTCATGGTTGGGCCCTGTAGCAGAGCACCTGTGATGGAGCCTGCTAGTTGCACACCAAGCTCCATCCTGCTCTTTGTCCATAGTAGTTATAGTGGAGACATAGCTGCACAGCCAAGGAAGATACTTCCCAGCCCCCTTTGCAACTGAGTGAGCCAAGTACCGCTAGTGGAACCTGAATGGAGGTGATATGTGTCACCTATTGCCACACGTGCATAATGGCCCCACTAAGCAATCTTGTTTTTGGCTGACTAGAACCTGGACATGGCAATCTACCCTTGCCCAGGCAAGGGCCTTGGATACGTGCTGTCCAAAACAGTAAATACTGGCCATATCTGGCTACCTACATGAAAAATTAATTAAATTTAAGTCAAAGCATAGTTCCTGAGTCACACTAGCTATTCTTCAAGTACTAAAGTGCCCTCTGTGATGAGTGGCTGTCATACTGGAGAGCTCTTTCCACCACTGCACAAAGTTCTCTTGGACAGTGCTGTCCCAGGGGTGGAGTAGCCACATGATACCCAAGGAAAGAGCCTGTATCTGCGACTCTCCATGTGTAGAGACCCACCTGTGATGTAGACCATTGGGCTGTTATGTGAATGAGAAATATTTTCTCTCATTAAACCACAAAATTTGGGGGCCTGTTTGCTATAGCACATTAACCCACATTTACCTTTTTGTATTTTATTTGGACAAATTTAAGGAGTACAAGTGCAATTTTTGTTATGGGAAGAACAGACACAAGTGCTCATCTCTGTATAACCAACCCTAGAATTAACTTAGGCCTGAAAAGCTGTAGATATTGCTCAAAAACACTGTATAGGCACAAACACAGATGTCTGGAGCAGAAGACTGGGTGAAGACATACAATAGGCTACTTAAGGCCCTGAAGGAACATTAGAATAGACCTTCTTTGCAACATATGGGCGATCAAAATCAGATTATATGGGAGGGAATTTAGAAAGCCATGCACATGATCAGACAAGCCCCGAGAAGACCCTGAGCTTTCAAATCAGGCTGTCACTAGGCTCAATGAGCAACTCCTAAGCGTTGAAAGAGTTCCTCAGTACAGGAACACTCTGCTAAGATTGAGACAGGTGTTTTTGCTTGCTTGTTTGTTTCTGTGTGTGTTGTTGCTGTTCTTTCTCTTTCTCTCTCCTCTCTTTCTCATTTTAGCTCCTGGTGTTCAACGAAATCTCTGTCAAAACTAGCTGAACACAAGCTAGGGAACAGAGATTTTAGTGACCACACATGATAAAGAACACAATCTTTGCAAAAATAGTTTGAAAATGTTATTAAACATATGGACACTACAGCTGTCAATAATCAGAGAAAAACCAACAAAACCAAAGGAAAAAAGAGAATATGGATTTACAGCGTTACTGCATTACAGTATACAAAAGTCCATTTTTCAACAAAATATCACAAAGCATTCAAAGGAACACAATAAATTGTTTCTGTTTATTATTCTAATAAATTGACAGAAACGATCCCTGAGGAAGCCTAGACCTGAGACTTACTAAATATATTCAAAGAGCTAATGGAAAACATGAACAAAGAACTAACAAAAATAAAAAAATAAGAAACATTATATAGGAAATAATTAGAGTAGTAAAAAGATAGAAATTATTGCTTAATGTGCACAAAGTTTCTGTTTGTGTTAATAAAAATCTTTTGGAAATAGATAGTGGTTTTGGATGTACAACATTGTGAATGTAATTAATGCCTCTGAATTTTCCACTTAAAATTGTTAAAATGGCAAATTTTATATTACATATATTTTACCACAATTATATGTATATATTATCATACACATGCACACACGTATATAATTATCAAATACAAAAATGTATGTCAAGGTTTACAAATGTTTCTTTGGAAACTTCTTTTTCACTTGAGTGAAGTCAGTTCCTATTCCCAGACAGTGATAGGATTTATATGCCCATCCCAGGCAGTGCTTAATAGATTTCCTAGCATATATGTAGTATGTTCATAATAAACAATTATCAAATTAAATAATATATTATTAAATTAAGTAATATATTACATATTTTATTATTGACTAAGCTACAGACATACACATCTTGAGCCTCCAAGGAATGGCTAATACTGACCAAACCAGCTCACTCTCTCTTTTAGTTTCCTTTCTCATGCACTTGCACATGTGCACACATTTATTCCTTGCTTAATTCTTCCAATTCCATTCCAAGCGTCATAGCGGCAGAATCATAGAAAAAATTAGAATATAATTTGGACATGGAATCAAATTATAAAACAACAACAATGTCAAAAAAAGAAGTGTTTTAGAAGTTTGAGACAGAAGATGATTAATGGCCAAAGGGCAAAATTCACCTGCAGGTAGAAATGAGAGAACATGAGAGCTTGCATATGGCCAAAAACCAAAAGAAGAAAAGGGAATAGATGCAACAGTGGTGACTGCACACATAGAGAGAAAAACTTAGATTTAGAAGGCAATAAAGCTTAGAGTTGAGGGTAAAGTCAATACCACTGTATTTTAGTATATAACCTATAAAACTGTAGGCACTTATAATATCATACAAAAATAACAAATAGCACCCAGAGATACAAAGGTAAATAAAATGAGAAAGATGAAATATTATTACATACTTATAAAACTTTAGCAAGGTATTGAGCTCATAATAAAATTTAATAAATATTTGACCATCGAATGATGTATTTAGTTCATGAATCCTTAAAAAGTGATAAAGCCATTTATTCAGGGCTAAAGCAGCAGAAAAGATAAAGATCTCTGAGAGAAACCATGCTTTATGCCGTGGCGGCTTCAGCAATACGCTAACTGTGCATGGACACTGGGAGGAACACGCGGGGCCAGGAAAGAGAACAGAAAACAGTCACGGGATTCCCAGGAAGCACGAAGTCGGCTTGAGTTGGAGGCAGTGATGGCTTCCTGGAGAATGAGGACAGAAGTAGATGGTTAGAAAACACATTGCGTAAGGATAAGACTGGGGTTGTTAAAACGATGAAGCATAGTTAAAAGTACCACACACACAAGCTTAATTGCTAGCAATTTTCAGAAGTTTAGGTATGTAAGCTGAAGTACACTGGCAAATGATATTATGGTATATTCCACTGCATTTCTGGAGACTTTGAAATATATGAATTAATATTTCAAAAAAGGAAGGTTATGCAGGTTGAGAATAAAACAGGCACGGTTTTTAGTTGTTTTGTTAAACAAACTAATTTATCTACGCAATATCTTTCCATCCACAGACTCAGAAACAGTGCTAATATAAAATTTAATGAATTTTGGGGGGAGGACACAGATATATTGGCATAATTAATAGTAGTAACAAAAATGTGGAATTAGAGCCTTTTCCAGAGAATATG
>CAUYRT010060150.1:0-10221 GCA_963574885.1 Lepilemur ruficaudatus
TTCCAGACATTTCACACAATTTTTTCCTAGCATTGATCCTTTTGGAGGGATTGGTCCATGTTTTCTAAAACTTGCAAAGCTCTTAGGCAACAAGAGTTGTGTTAGCAAGAGGTCAGTCAGATTGAAAAGTTGGTTAAGAAACCAACCAAGGTCACAGCAACCTCCAACTCCTGACCTCAAGCGATCCTTCTGCCTCAGCCTCCCGAGTAGCTGGGACTACAGGCATGCGCCACCATGCCCGGCTAATTTTTTCTATATATTTTTAGTTGGCCAATTAATTTCTTTCTATTTTTAGTAGAGATGAGGTCTTGCTCTTGCTCAGGCTGGTCTTGAACTCCTTACGTTGAGCGATCCACCCGCCTCGGCTTCCCAGAGTGTTAGGATGACAGGCGTGAGCCACCGCGCCCGGCCAGACTTTTTTGAAGTTTCTCGACCATTTGCAGTTTTCTCTCACGTCTCATTCAACTGCACTTTCTAGTTACTGTTACTTCAGTCCTTCCAAAGCCTTCAATTAACTTTATAGAAATAACGCAGCTCATCCATCTTTTTGGTTTTGTATTTCATGGGTTTAATCTCTTATTTAGTTAAATTATAAAATGATACTCAGATTCAGAAGGCAAGGGTCTGGGGACAGGCTACCTTCAGGAACCACTGACGGCTGGTTGGGGACCCATGCGGAGTCACCGATGGCCAGCCGTGGGTTCCTCGAGCCACGGACACTGATCTGAGATGATGACAGGTCTGCTTCATGCGGCAGCGTCTGCAGAGGAGGGACACACGTGGTTGCCGGTGAAGCCTCCCCCACTCGTCCCCTGGGAGGGTCCTTTAGGGCACAATGGAAAGCAATGTCCCCACAGCCTCACACAGAGTGAGTGTCCAGGAAATAGCTGTAGAATGAACAGTGTTAGTAACCCTGAGCCTCCCGGGTGTTTAATGGACTAAACATCACCTCAAGTCTCTCTGGAGGTGGGCAGAGGCCACGTGTTGGGAGACAGGATGGTCACTCAAGAAAGTGACCACTGACGAGTTGTGTCTACCGGATCAGTCCCAGCATCAAGGGGATTTGCAAAATACTGGAGTTGGACCTGCCCACACAGGAGATGTTAGCAAGGTTCATTCTGAACTCCAGTAGGCAGAAGCGGTGTAAAGCAGCAGGCTCTTACCAGCTATCCACACCGGTCACTCCCAGGCACACACGCGAGTCCCTGCTGCCGGGAAGTCAGGGCTGGCGTCAAAGCAAAGTATGTGGCTCAAAATAGACACCCTGTGTCTACACGTTTGGATAACAGAGACCATTCTCACATATTTGAAAATCCACTTAAAAAAGTAAATCAAAGACTCAGACATTTTAATGGACTTTAAGTTTTGCCCAATCATTATATAAATAGCAACCCTCATTATTTTTAAAAATCAATTTGGGACTAAGGATAAGAGAGCTTGATCTCAGACTTTATTATTTATTGCTGTGCATTTTCACAGCTTCTCCCAGCGCCGGGACGCAAGCCCCAAGATGCTGCCTGCGTTATGACATTTCGGTATGAAATGAAGGGATTGATTTTAATTGATGGCTTTTTAATCAGAAAGTTGCGTGTGGAATGAGGAACTGCCGGCAGGCATCACGCAGCCCCAGCCTTGGAGGGCGTGGGTCCTGGGCTGCCTTCCATTCCGCCGTGGCCTGGGAAGCCCCGGACGCCCGAGGGGGTGGTCTTGTCGACTCATCCTCATGCATACTGGAATCCCTGTGGCGTTCGAGGCCTGGGGTCTGGTTGCTGGAGAGAGGCCTCACGCACGTCCCCTGAAACTTCCACTTTCAGGTTTTCAGTTGAGCAACAGGTCAACACACAGCTCCCGGCTTCCAGAGCAGGTGCTCAGAACACCCGGTGTGCCAGGCACGGGACGGGGCGGATTCAGGAAAGGGATGGTTTGAGTGTTTTTAATAAGAAATAAGTCACGTGAAATCAGCGAGGCAACATTGAAGTTTGCCTTGCTCAAGAAATCCCGCAGCCACTGAAAGGGCCACAGAACACCCTCCCTTTGGCGGAAGGCTTCCCCAACTGCACGCACAGCTCAGCCCAAACTCAGCCATGGGTTCGAACCAGACCTTCCCGCGGAATCCAGGACTCTCTGGCCCCCTGTCTCCGCTGGAATGATCCGTCAGCTCTCGCAGTAGCGCAATAATTAAACAGTGATAGTAGCACCGACAAAGGCGCCGCTTCCAGCTGAGTCAAGTTTGCCCACCCACCTGCAGGCAGGGAGGGCAGCACGACCCCTCCAGCTCCCTCTTTCTCTTGGCCTCTGCCCCTCCCCTGCCAGGATATGGCACATGGGATCTCTGGGGCTGGAACATCGAGCCACTCACGATATGCCCATTTCTCCCGCCTTTTCTGTGTTTTCCTGGTTGCACCTCTAGTATCTGATGTGCACAGCGCCTCCCTCCCTGCAAAAGCGAGTGTGTCACCGTAATAAAAAGCATAATCGGGAGCGGCCATTAAAAATAAAATTACCGTCATGATGACATCTCCAAGGTATCACTTATTATTATAGAGCCTTGAACTGTATTATACCTGAAGTCAGAAAGCAGAAGGCATATTGTTACAGAGTCTTACAGAAATCTCTGCCAAGATGAAACTTGTTTTGTAAATACTGATGAAGAACTGGTTTTGTGTTTCTAAGTACTTTTCACAGTCGTTCAAAGGCAACTGACAGGCAGACGCACAAGAATGAGACCCCAGACGCCCTCACGCTGGCCTTCACGTGTCTTCACGTGTGGGGTGGGGGACGTGAGCTGCTCCTGGAAGCCTGGCGTTCCGACGACTTTCCTCCCATTTCCCCTCGTGTGGTTTTATTTCCTCAGTCGTGCGGTATTTCTCGTCCCCTCCTGCGAAGCTCATCTGCACTTCCCAGGGCAAATCCCTCTGAACCAGAAAGACAGATGGTTAGTTACACGGGAGTTTAGTTTCCCCATCTACAGGAAGATTCCCAGCACAATAAACGCTGCGGTTTCTGTAATTCTGCAGCTAACCCGGACCCCTAAAGGGAAACTCCTCTGCCACCCTCCCAATTCCACGTCACTTGTGCCCCGTACTCTTGAGCGTTTTCCTCCTGATTCCAGATTATGATTTGAAGATTGCTGGACGTGGGCAAAGGGTTTGACGGTTGTGTGTAGCACTGTCTCTGATGACACCACTGTCTTTGTGGGCTGCAGGGAGGGACCAGCAGGTGGGGGACAGAGGGAGGGAGGAAGGCCTTTTCTTTACCTTCCTTCCTCCTCGCCTCCTCCTTTCCTCTCCCTCCCTCCTTCCTCTCCTTCCCTCCCTCTCCCCCCTCCCCTCACACTGTCTCCTTCCTCCTTTCTTTCAGTTGCTGGCTTGGCTCTGTCTTGTGTGCTGGAGGTTTGGGCTCCTTGCCTGCTCCTGGCTGCACGCCCAGCTGTCCCAGAGGGGGACACAGACCTCTGCAGGGCCCTCCTCTCCCCTGGCTCACAGACTCCACAGACCGGGTGCCAGCAAAGCCCAACAGAGCACCCCCTCCCGACACCTCACAGGCACCCTCTCTTTTCACTTGGCGGGGCGGCCTTCCCAGTCCACGGCTACACCCTTCAGGGTCCCCACCAACCTTCCCACGGGGCAGCTCTGATCTGCGGTCTGCGCCTGCATCTCACTGTGTGGGCCAAGCTGCCTTCATGTCTGGCGTCAGGCTAGACAGCAGAGCAGAGGAGACATGCCCGGGAATGTTTATTCCCCCTCCTCCTGTGAAAAGCCATCAGGAGCTGCTCTGCCATTCCCTGCTGGGTGGCCTTGGTGGCTGTCTCTTAGTCCATTAGCATCTCGTTCTTAATGGGTTTGTTTCTTGCTTATTTAACACCACTCTTCCCGCCTGACAGCCATTCCCTTGGAGGGAGTGTCTTCAAAAACCTGACTGCTGCACATTTAGTCCAATCACCATGATCGGCCGGGGTTTCTCCACCTTGTAAATGTCTCTAACTTGATCCTCCTCTGCTGACATACCCTCCTCATCCTCATCAGAGCGGCCTCCTCCCGCAGGAGTCCTCCCCTCCCAAGGCGGCACAGTGGAATCCCCCAAAACGCACATCTCGGCATGAGACTGCAATCGGACCATGCTTGGAAACGTCCGGATGATAGTTTGTCATCCCCTAAAATCATCTACAAATACTCTGCCTTCCAGACCAAGCCACAAAGCTCACGGCTCAAGGGACGAGGAAGCAGGAGCGAATAGCAGAGCAGGAAGGAGGAGGCTGGCGGGAGGTGGAAGGCAGCCTTCTCACTGGGGCCTCTCCGTAGGACGGCTGGACACATGGGGCTCCCCCAGGAGCAAGTCAGAGAGAGGGAGAGGGAAGCGGAGCCAGCACACAATGTGGGTGGACACAGCCTCTTCCCACCTCATCTCGGAACTCACAGCCTCGCTCCTGCCCTGCTGTCTCCGTCCCACACACCAGCCCTCAATGGAGAGGGAGGGGACCCCCAAGAACGTGCATGTCCCAGGTGACATCCATTTGGGACCATCGATGAGCTTCTTACCTCATCTCGGCCCAGGGCACTTCCCCCGGTCCTGTCCCTACGGCCTGGGGGGCTCCACACACCCTTCGGCCCATGGGAGCAGCCCACGCAGGAGAGTCCCCGTGTGCACAGTGCTCGGCCCACACTGCAGGGTCTCTGCCCACTGCCCTCTCCCCGTAGGACACAGCTCCCGGGGAAGGCAGGGTCCACCCTCCTATGTAGTGATGCCCATGGCTGGTCCTGAAGTCCTGCCCCTGGGACTCCCACTGCTGGGGGACACATGCATGTGTGGAACTGTCCCCATCAGAGATGCTAGGACCACCAGGAAATGTTCCAAACAAGACAGAGGGTCAGCCTTGCTGCAGTGAGGTGGGATGGCCCTCCAGGAGAGAGGGAGGTACGGGCATGTGCAGACTTGGCATCCAGGGAGCTCGGGGGCTGGAGACATCCTTGGGGCTGTGTCCAGGCACAAGGGCCCGCCTGGCTCCCAGAAGCACACTTGCACAAAAGTGTACCGCCCCGATTGGCTGGCTTGCACAATTGCACCACCCTGATTGGCTGGCTCACAGAAGTGTATTCACAGCGGCAGTTGTCATTGGTTGGGGGACTGGGTTCAAAACCGTAGCTATTTCTTCCCACCTCTAATGGATGATGGGTCTCTTTGTACACCGAGGGGAACTCTTTAGAATCTTCAACATAATATCACAAAGCAAGTGAAAATCTCCCCAAAAGGAAGAGAGGAAACCCCATGCTTCTGAATCAGCCCTCCAGGCCTGGGTCCCCCCTCAGCAGGTCTCCAACTCTGGGTCTGGTGGCCCGTCCCCGGCTCAACACTGGCAGGACCCTGAGCAAGAGTGCAGAGGTCATGCACTGCGTCAAAACACCCAAAGGTCAGCGGACACCCTGCAAACCAACAGTGGAATATCCTGGACAAATGCTTCACACAAATAAAAAAATATTGTAAAGCTGTGGTTTTTATATTACTGAAAGTTGGCAGATTTTTAAAGGTGACCTCTGTGTGTATCCAAATGTCTGTTAGAGGGCCACCAATGTTTAGATAAATAACAAAATATACACATACTTCATGCATTTCTGTATGCTGTTTTAAATAAAAATTATTCTTTTATTATTCTTTCCTTTAAGCAAAGTTGCCAATTCTCTTGTTATGATAAAGCTTTTTATATAATTTGTGTTCTATTGCCAGTTGTGATATAAAATATTAATAAAATTTCTTTATATTTAAAATATGCAAACTTGATTATATTCTCATCAAAGTGACACTTCAAGTGCAAATATCTAAAGAATAGAAATTATTTTCAAATGTGTTTTCAAAAAAGTTACTTTTCTTTTAAAACAAAACTACTCAAATTAAAAGGAAAATTCCACTTATAGTCATGGAAATAGAATTTTATTCTTTATTTTTTTCAGCATATTATGGGGGTACAAATGTTTAGGTTACGTATGTTGCCATTGCCCCACCCAAGTCAAGCGTGTCCATCCCCCATGGTGCGCATCGCACTCAGTATGTGTGTATATACCCAACCCCCCTCCCCGCTCCCATCTGCCAGACACCCAGTGAATGGTATTACTACATGTGCACTTAAGTGTTGATCAGTTAATACCAGTTTGATGGTGAGTACATGTGGTGCTTGTTTTTCCATTCTTGGGATTCTTAGTAGAATGGGTTCCAGCTCTAACCAGGATAATACAAGAGGTGCTAGATCACCATTGTTTCTTATAGCTGAATAGTACTCCATGGTATACACACACCACATTTTATTAATCCACTCATGTATTGATGGGCACTTGGGTTGTTTCCACATCTTTGCAATTGTGAATTGTGCTGCTATAAACATTCGGTTGCAGATGTCTTTTTTATAGAGTGTCTTTGTTCTTTTGGGTTGATGCCCAGTAATGGGATTGCTGGATCAAATGGTAGATCTACTTGTATCTCTTTGATGTATCTCCAAATTGCTTTCCGCAGAGGGTTAACTAGTTTGCAGTCCCACCAGCAGTGTAGGAGTGTTCCTGTCTCTCCACAACTTTGCCAACATTTATTGTTTTGGGACTTTTTGATAAAGACCATTCTCACTGGAGTTAAGTGGTATCTCATTGTGGTTTTGATTTGCATTTCTCTAATGATTAGAGATGTTGAGTATTTTTTCATGTTTGTTGGCCATTAGTCTACCTTCTTTTGAAAAGTTTCTGTTCATTTCCTTTGCCCACTTTTTGATAGGGTTGTTCGATTTTTTTCTTTCTGATTTTCCTGAGTTCTATATAGATTCTAGTTATCAGGCCTTTATCGGATGTGTAACATGCGAATATTTTCTCCCATTCTATAGGTTGTCTGTTTGCTCTCATGATAGTTTCCTTGGCTGTGCAGAAGCTTTTTAATTTGATCAGGTACCATTTATTTATTTTTGTTGTTGCTGTGATTGCTTTTGGGGTTGTCTTCATAAATTCTTTGCCTAGGCTGATGTTTATAAGGGTTTCTCCAACATTTTCTTCTAGAATTCTTATAGTTTCACGCCTTAGATTTAAGCCTGTTATCCACTGTGAGTTGATTTTTGTGAGAGGTGAAAGGTGCAAAATTAGACAATGCTGATTTTTTTTTGTCTTTTTTGCATTTAAAAAAAAAACCTTAGTAAATTTATGATAGTAAAACTATTCTCGATTCTAGCATTCAGGTCCAACCAGCTGCCAACACAGAGAATTATAATCTTATCTCACACTTCTTATGTGGAGGCCTCCATATTTACAAACTTAGCAGTAAAATGGATTGTCTGAAGTTAAAAATTGAAGATAGTCCCTAGGCACAAAGGAAACAGGAAGAGAAGCATGAAAAGGGACACCTGGCACCTCTGGGAACTGATCCTTTCCATCACAAGAATCTGTGGAGGAAGGGCTTGGCAAGTTAATTAACTCACCCTTCCTCTTCCGGGAGCGTCTCTGCTGTTCAAAACCCTCCACACTCTGCCACACTGTCCCTCACTGCCCTGGACAGCAGTGTAGCCCCCCAGCCTTCCTGGCGTCTGGGCACGGTTGCCCTTTGTTTCGAGGGCATAACCAGGGGTGTGAAACACAGTTGGTTCTCATTCACGGCAGTCGTGTTTTATGAAGTCACTGCAAACACGGCATTAGTGAACACAGAGCCATTGCTCCTAGGGGAAATATGCAGTCAGGTTCGGGTGAGACTAGGGTCACATTTTCATCCAACAATCAATACATAACCTTGCTTTGTGTGGGCTTCTGTTTAAAGACACCTTATTTAAAATACAGTAACATTGGACTCGCAGCATTAACTCACAGCGAATGGCACTGTAACAGTGGATGGGGCAAGTGACCCAAGCAGGACCAGTGAAAATCAACCCCAAAATCCGAGGCTAAAATGCCAAGGATGAATGTCTCTCTTTCGGTTTGCCACCTTTAATGATGTGTACTTAGCATGACATCCCCATCTCTCTATGCAACAGTGAAGGGACAGGGCACCGCAGAGACCTGAGCCTGGAGGAGGGGACAGAGAAGTGACCACACATGGAGCCCAGGTCCAGCCGGGCTCCTCTGGGGACCTCCTGGACTGCCCAGTTACATGGGCCAGGAAAAACTAACAAACCACCACCACAAAGCTCTCATTGATTCCATTTACACTGGGTTTCTATAATTTTTTAACATGGACAGCCCTCACTAATACGTGGCGATGTGCTTTTCACCATCCCAGTTTCCTGTCTCGGTGCATGTCTGATGGAGACAGGCTGCACTGTGTGTTACGTGATCAAGAAATCACTTGTACATATATGTAAGTCAATACACAACAAAACCTCTTATCATGACACGTTAAAATGGAATACTTATAAAGATTTCAACATATGTTACATATAGAACAGCTATGTAAAATATTTTAAATATCTTTGCATGTGTAATTGGCTTGCTCACTCTAAAAACTGAGTGAGTGCGCAACCTAAGGAACAGGTGATGTGCGATGCTTTATTTCAAAAACTATGCAATTTCAGGTCATTAAGGAAATGCCTAAACATATAATTAGCACCTGCTTTTTTTTTTTTTTTAGTGGGGTGTCATTTCTTTGAAATTCCACTACCAAACTGGCTAACTGTAAATGCAGAGAGCAAACATCACGGAGAAACGCATCCCTATGAAAAAGATATGCATTCGTTTTAATTAAAACAGAAATATATGGAACGGATGTATCACAGGAAAACATAAGATACGGGACAACAATAGCGAACATAAAAATGAGTGGAGTCTCACTATCTTAATCAGCACGTTCACACGCACGTGAGCCGAAACAACTCTCCATGCAGAAAATATTCCTTCTTTACCTTCCTATGGTCTGAGAGAACGTGCTAGGCATCCCTTTCCACGGGCTAGCTGATTTCCCAGAAGAAATCAGAAGCAATCTAAGGTGTGTAATCTCATTCTAGAAATCGCATTTAGGAAAATACTAAGGTTGACTTTGGATCACCGGTTCTCCTACCCGACAGAAGGAGCCATTCCTGTGTAAACCGCGCTGGCCGGTGCGTGCTGAAATACATAAGGGCTCCGATTCGAAGAAGCTGCCTCGTGGCGTCACAAGGGATTATTTCCCATCACACAGGCTGCTTCCGAGGACAGAAGGGGCCATTCATAAATTCCCGTCTGCGTTGGGGGCCCCTCCTGATCCCATCGCTCTCTGGGTGCAGGGTGGTTAGATACATTGTGTCGTCGCCATTCCAGCAGCACAGAACGTATCTGTTGCCAAACTGAAACGATGTTTCCGTTCCTGAAGAGTGTTGTGAATCATCTGAAGCTCTTTAGAGTCAGTTCTGACGCACTTGGTATTTTATCATTTGCCAAATGTATACTCCTTTTTATGTGGTGAATTTTATTTTTTAAATCTCTCGAGTGGTTTTGCCCTGTCTTCCGCGCTCCCTTGAAGTAAAAATAGTGGTACAGGTTATTCTTGCGCGAGCTTGCGTTTCAGTTTCACATGCTTGTAAGATAAATGCGGTCGGTCTCGTTTCCTGGTTTGCTTCGGAGATCTGTGAGCACGTAACATTGTGTACGTCGCGCACTGGTTGATGACTTAGTCTGTAAATTTGATTTTTAAACGGGCTAAATTACAAGTGTTATAAAAAATTTGAAAGATGAACAAAGTAAATGCTGGCGAGACCACAGTACTGAACAAGAATGAACGCCTTTCATTACGCTCACACGGCCGTGTCTCTTCTTTCTTTACACGTACTAATGACAGGCTGCATCATGTAGCGTCTCGAACCACCATCGAGGAGAATAAAACATTCTCAGCCAAAGAGTCTTCCCAATACAAAAGGTTATTTTCTGGAAGTTCCTTCGGTGGTCAGTTTGTCATTCTGAAGTGATTGCACTGACGCATTGTCACTTAACAGAAATGTGAGGTGGCCCGGCATCTACTTGGTTGTTCATTTCAATTTTGCTAACTTATCAGATTTTTCCCCCAAAAAAGCTTAGAGTCATCTGTTTTTTTTTTTTTTTTTTTTTTGAGACAGAGTCTCACTCTGTTGCCCGGGCTAGAGTGAGTGCCATGGCATCAGCCTCGCTCACAGCAACCTCAAACTCCTGGGCTCAAGCGATCCTCCTGCCTCAGCCTCCCAAGTAGCTGGGACTACAGGCATGCGCCACCATGCCCGGCTAATTTTTTCTATATATCTTTAGTTGGTCAATTAATTTC
>CAUYRT010060153.1:0-20847 GCA_963574885.1 Lepilemur ruficaudatus
CTTTTTTATCTAGCTTCTTTTAATCAACATTGTATTTGCGAGGTTCATCTATGTGCTTGAATGGCCATAGTTTATTCAATCACATATTTGAATTGTAAGAATAAAAAACAATTCATTTATCCTTTCTACTATTGATGGGCATTTGGGTTAGTTTTGCACATTTGGTGTTTTTTTTTGTTTGTTTTTTTTTTAGACAGAGTCTCACTCTGTTGTCCAGGCTAGAGTGCTGTGGCGTCAGCCTAGCTCACAGCAACCTCAAACTCCTGGGCTCAAGCGATTCTTCTGCCTCAGCCTCCCGAGTAGCTGGGACTACAGGCATGCGCCACCATGCCCGGCTAATTTTTTACATATTTTTTTTTTTAGTTGGCCAATTAATTTCTTTCTATTTATAGTAGAGACGGGGTCTCGCTCTTGCTCAGGCTGGTTTAGAACTCCTGACCTTGAGTGATCCACCCGCCTCGGCCTCCCAGAGTGCTAGGATTACAGGCGTGAGCCACCACGCCCAGCCCGCATTTGGTGTTTATAAATACTACTATTATGAACATTCTTATCTCTGTCTCTTGAAACACATGTGCATGCATTTCAGTTGGATCTAACTCAGGAATGTAATGTTAGGGCCTAAGGTATTCACATGTCCAACTTGTAAATAATGAGTCTTTCAAAGTGGTTGTACTAATTTGAACTCCCACTAGCACTGCGTGAGAATAATTGTTGCTACATATTATTGACAACACTTGGTATTGGCAGTCCTTTTAAATTGTAATCATTTGTGTAGATATGCGATGATACAACGTGGTTTTTATTTGCATTTTACCATTACTAGGAAGGTTGAACCATTTCATATGTTTAATTGATTCTTTTTATATATTTGTGAAAATTCTGTTCATTTCTCTTGTTTCCTGCCTATTTTTGGATTACTGTATTTTTCTTACTGATCTATAGGAGTTCTAATCAGATTCTGAATCCTTTGTCAATTATCCCACAGTGTGTTTTGCTTTTGGTTCTCTTAGTGCTATCTCTTGATGTATAGATGTTCTTAATTTTGATATCCAACATATCACATTTTTTTTGGTTAATTTTTTCATCCTCTTCAAGAAACTTCCTCTTATTTCAAATCATGACAAAATTATCCTGTATAAACTTTGTTATCGCTTTGCCTTTCACAATTATACCTACGGTTCACTAGGAATTGGTGCTTATTCATGGTGTGAGCTAGAGGTCAATTTTCTTTTTTTATTTATATGGCTATCCATGTGGTCCACCACCATTTATTGAAAAGAACATTGTTTCTCCACTGCTCTGTAGAGCTGCCGTGTCATAAGTCAAGTGTTCATATATATAGTTCTGTTTCTGTGCTCTCTGTTGTGTTCCACTGATGTATTTCCCTTTCCTTGGACCAATATCACATTGCATTAATTGCTATGTCTTTATAATAAATCATAAATCCTGTAGAGTACTTCTTCCACATTTTTCTTTTTCAAGGATGTTTTGGCTATTCTTGGGCCTTTGCACTTCTATACGTACTTAAAAATCAGCATCTAAGGTCCGTTTAAAACAAAAATAAAAAAATCTTCTGGGATTTTGAATGAGATTACATAGAATTTAAAGATCCATTTAGGGGAAAAGTGCCATCTTCACAGCATTGAATTACCCCAGCCATGCACATCCATACAACACATTTTTATTTTAACTATTTTACTTTATTTTTTAAATAAAAATATTTTTTCTTCGTTTATTCTTAATGTTTTGTAGTAGAGATTTCACCCTTTGTTGGTTCCCTTAACTCTACCTATACAATAATCCCTACATACAACTCTCTTACAAATTATGCCTTTTGAGTGTGCCGTATTTTCCTGCCAGCAAAGGGGTACACAGCCAAACAGATGAAATACGAACGTAGCCATAACCTCGGAATGTGTGAAGTTTTTGGAGATAAGGTCATTAAAGAAGTAATTAAGGTAAAATGAGTCATATAGATGGAGCCTTATCTGACTGGGGTCTTTATAGTAAGAGAGCGAGACCAGGGGAGTGCACACAGAGGAAAAGACAGGTGAGGGCAGTGAGGATGGCCATCTACAAGTCAAGAGGCCGTGGAAGAAACCCAACCAGCCAGCCTTGATCTTTGACTTCTGGACTCTGATCTTTGACTTCTGGACTCCTGAACTGGGAAAAACAGATGCCTCTTGTCTAAGCCCCCCTATCTGTGGTACTCTATGATGACTAATACACCATCACAGCAGCCAAATATGAAAAGTATGTGAAGAGAGTTACCAATTTTGACACATTCAGAGGAGCTAGCACCTCTGGTTGGCAGAATCAGGAAAAATCGCTGTGGAGTTGTTTAAATTGAGGGTTGGAGAAAATAACTGTACCTACCCGACAGTATTATGAGTACTAAGTAAGAATATCCTTATATTCAGTAATTTAAGAACTGTCGAATAGCTTTTTAAGAACACACAGCTAAACGCATAGACCTAGATTTAAAACTGTCTCCTGACTTCTTGTGGCCTACTCTTTTCATGTTTTGGATTATTGTTCCAACATTTTAACGTCCTTAATTCTCAGTTCACTCGAGCTCCATCTGGTTCTTAAGGCCTTGCATCCTTGGCCTCATCTCTTGACTCTTAACTCCGCCTTTGTGATAGCCAGCCTCTAAGATGGCTCCAGTGATCGTCACTTCCTGTCATCCATGCCCGTGTAGGTCTCCTCCCACAATGAATCAGGGAGTGGACTGTACAACCCTTTAGAGTGCAGCAGAGATGACAGTGTGTAACTTCTAAGGCTAAGTCATAAAAGGCCACTGCACCTTTATCTTGGGTCACCAGCTTTGGGGGAAGTCAGCCACCACATAATAAGGATACTAAAGCGCTTCTGCAAAGAAGCCCACGTGAAGAGGAACAGAGGCTCCTACCAAGAGGCAGCACCAACTTGCCAGCCAAGTCAGTGAACCACCTTGGAGCAGGTCCTTCAGCCGTAGCTGACTGCAGTCTCAGCTGATTTGACTGTAATTCCATTAAAGACTACAGGCGGCAACTGTCCAGCCGAGATCCTCCTGAATTTCTGACCATGGAACCTAAGAGAATAGATGATTTATTATTTTAAGTCATTACACTCTGGTCTGTTATGCAGCATCAGATAACTAATATTCATAACCTTCCCAATACACAGCTCTCCACATTCTGCTTTTATCTTTTTATTCCCTTCTTCTCATGAAACAACAAATAAGCTAATAATAAATTGTTTATATTGTTTTCTTCTGGGATGCTCTCCTTTCCTTCTTGCAAATCCTCCAATGTTCAGCTCAATCTCCATCTCTATGAAGTGTCTCTTGACTACAACACTTTGTCTTTTTTGTTTGTTTTTGGTAGCTCATTATTAGCACCTCAAAAGTAATTATTTACTGTTCTGTATAATATTTGTAATATATTCCGTACAATTATTAATTTGTAAAGACAAAGATATAGATTTCTTCTGTTTCCCACATCACCTTGCATAATGCAACACATGTAGCAGCTTAGTGAAATGACTACATTTTTAATAGGCACCATCCATTAGAATCAAAATCTGAGACAACAGTTATTTTATTCTCCTGAGCCTGAATTCCAAAATTACTTTAAGAATTGGAGTAAGCAACTTTCAAACTCACTGTTTCTATGTGCTGAGGGTTTTTTTCCTATAAACCATAGTTTTAGAGGTACAAAGGGTAATATGCTTTACATAGGAAAGGGAAATTTAAAGCAAGGAAAACTAAATAAATGTGTAGGGTCATAGCAAGGGTCACGACTACAACTTGGTGTGACAAATGAAATTCTGTTCTTAGTAGGATCCTGTGCCCCACTCAGCAAGAAGCTACAATAATCTTTGTGTTCTTCTTCGCACACATTTTCCATCATTGGAGATGCCAGTTTAATGGTTCCTAGAAGACAAGAAGTGAGGACCAGCAGAAGTGGAAACATGGTTCACTGTCAGCAAATGGCTTCAGAAATTCATTGACTTTTTAAAAGAGAAAAAAATTTTGAAGCACAGACTGCCAATACATTTCAAATTAAACTTCAAAATCATTGCTTGGTATAACAGGCACTGAGATTAATTAAAACGTGTATCCGTCAGGGTTCTCCAGAAAAACAGAACCAATAAGATACATATGTATATATATACATATTGTGTATGTGTGTGTAGAGACAGAGAGAGAAACATTGAACTTTATTTTAAAGAAGGCTCCAGGATTATGAGAACTGACAGTCTGAAATTTGCAGGGCAGGCCAGCAGGCTGGAAACTCAGGCAGGATTAATTTGTTATAGTCTTGAGGCAGAATTCATTCTTCTTTGGGAAACCTGTTTTTGCTCTTAAGACCTTTAAATGATTGAAAGAGATCCAACCACATTGTGGAGGATAATCTGCTTTACTTAAGACTGGCCAGGCGCAGTGGCTCCCACCTGTTATCCCAGCACTTTGGGAGGCCAGGAGTTTGAGATCAGCCTGGGCAACATAGTGAGACCCCATCTCTACAAAAAATAGAAAAATTAGCTGGGGTTAGCTGGGGGTGATGGTACGTGCCTGTAGTCTCAGCTACTCAGGATCAGTTAAGCCCAGGAGTTTGAGGTTGCAGTGAGCCATGATTGATTGCACCACTGTGCTCTAGTTCAGGCAAAACAGTAAAACCCTGTTTTCCCCAAAAACAAAAAAACCCCAAAATGATTGTAAATGTTAATCACATCTAAAAAAGGTCTTCACAGCAAAACCTAGACTAGTATTTGACAAAACACATGGGTGCCATAGCCTAGCCAAGTTGGCAAATAAAATTAAATATTTGATGAAGTAGGCTGTTTTTGGATTTGACTTTAAAATTTTTCTGTACCACTCTATGTCCCACACAGAGTACTCTAAATGTTCTAGGCACCACATAAATCACAAAATCAGAGGAGAAACATGAAGAATCAATTACCAACTATAATTATGAGTAACAGTAATAAAATCCTTTTAAATGAAATATAGAAATACATCTTAGAAACGTATTTTCTATAGGTGTTTATTTTATTAAAAAATAATTTTGTATAATATTAAATCAAGAATCTAAGGGGGAATGTTATGTAATCATAACAGTTAATAAAATGCCTCCCATCACTGACCCAACTTTTTAAATATGCAACAGTAACAATTGTCATTTTCCCATAAAACTCTTCTTAACAAAACTGCAACTCAAAAAGTGTTTCTGTATCAAAGGATGTATTTTCCCCAGAGAAGTTACATGCAAATACCCATAAGCTTCACTATTTACAAGGTGACAAAGACAGATGAGAAGGAAATGACCCCAAAGAAGAGAGCCTCACCCTCCCCAAAAGTCCCAAATTTGATTTAATGAGAGTCAGAGCTGCAGAATGCTAGGCGGAGTGGACCGAAGGGCTGACTTACAACAATTCTTGGGATTTTATAAAGTACTGGCAATGTCTGAAACTCTCATAGAAATGAAAAAGCCCAGCCAGTTAATAAACAGAATCATTTCCCAAGTCATGTTTTAAGTATAAAACATAATCTCTGATGATAAACGTTGCATGTAGGCCCTCGTTTATTTGGCACTGTACTCAATAAAATGCTGGAGCACTAGCTGGATGGAGGAGGAACGGGGCACGTGCATGTGGCGATGGACTCCAGGCAGCTTTTCCTATTTAGCGAGAGCAGATCATGGCTTGTATTTCAGCACGATTTAGTGGGATCTTTGTTGTGGAAAATGAGTGAGCCTATGGAAGTGGGAATGGGAAGTGCGGTTAAGGGCAGTCACAATCTCAGTATCTAAATTGTTTATATAAGGTCTTGAAATCAAACTGTTTGAAAAGTTTTATTTGGTAGCAGAAAATATCTACAATCGGAACTTTACAAAAGAAGGGCACAGAGGGAAGATACTCATACATAAGATTTTGCTGTTGAAATTTGGGATGATCATCAACCATCAATTTAGGTTACAAGAACTCACACAAAACCATTATCTTTTTATGTAAAGGAAGCAGAAGCTATGTTAATCCCTTGACTAAAAAGTTTACTGAAACTCCTAACAGAAATTATACTGAATCTAAGTCTAAAGAAAAAATTATTTCAAACTGTAGTAATATATAAACATATTTAGACAAACAAAAAACATTATCTCAATAACCTGACAAATTATTTTCATCAAATCAAGCCCATGACGTCTACAATATTCATTTATACTATGGCTTTTTATCTCATAGTTCAGTTTTAAATATAAAAATCTGCATATAACAATAGATGCTGACAGTAAGTGTTATCATAGGATGTATGTCTCTTTCTTGCTCTGTGTACCCACTTGATTTGGTCATGTGTCCAATCACTGTCATAGACCTGGTTGCTTACCTGACAGTGGAGGCTAAGACCTACCAGAATAACCCAAAAATAGGACCAGGAAGGATCAGCCTACCTCATTGTTTCTAAAGCATCAAAGGTTTTGCAGTCATTCGAAACACTTTCAATGGGCCAAAAAAGAGGCACTAGGAGTTTTGGGGAACACCAAAGAATTGTGATCAGTGTCTACAACGTAGTGTACAAGCATAAAGTAGTTAATATTTTAGCAAAATATAAAAAATACTGTTTTCTCTAAAAGGGGAAAGCACACAACTTCCTACTAGGGAAAAAACAAAAAACAAACAATGGTGTTTGGTTTCCAGTTTAAATGCATTTATGAATAGGAAGATGTGATCCCCATTAATAAGAGTCCAGAAGAAATTATGACCTTAATGTATAGGTATAGCAATATTTCTATATCAAATTAAATTTAGTCTATGATTAAATACAATGTTCTCTCTCTCCATATACATATATATACACACACACTCACACACACACAGACACACTCTTAGTACCTTTATGGAAGTCTCTAAAATGGTCACAGTAGCTTATATAGTATTGATAAAGGTAAAAATTTATAAGCTAGAGTATAGGTAAAAAACACCTTTTACAGCTTACTAAGTGATACCTTCTATGGGTTAAATAGCTTAAATTCTTCAAGTTTGAATTTTGAAAGCACTGTGCTTTGGCATTCAAACCTCCATGAAATCTTAGTTTTTCAAAATAAGGAATTAATAAGTAGAGAACATCGAACATGTGGGAGAAAAAAAACTTCTGATTTGTAACACCAAAATTGTCCCATGTTTAACTGGAGGTTTTTTTTTTTTTTTTTTAGACAGAGTATCAATCTTTTGCCCAAGCTAGAGTGAGTGCCATGGCGTCAGCCTAGCTCAAAGCAACCTCAAACTCCTGGGCTCAAGCAATCCTTCTGCCTCAGCCTCCCAAGTGGCTGGGACTACAGGCATGTGCCACCATGCCCGGCTAATTTTTTTTAATATATATATTTTTTAGTTGACCAATTAATTTCTATTTTTAGTAGAGATGGGGTCTCGCTCTTGCTCAGGCTGGTTTTGAACTCTTGAGCTTGAGCAATCCGCCTGCCCTGGCCTCCCAGAGTGCTAGGATTACAGGCGTGAGCCACCGCGCCTGGCCTCTTCCTCTTGGATACTATGCCAAAACTTGACAAGTGACAGTTTCTTAAAAGGTTAGTTGTATGATTTAAAACTGCATCAATGGATAGACCTGCCCACTCAATTACAGCGAAGTTCATTGGTCTATGCACTTCAATGGCTTTTACCCATGCATGATATTTAACATCATCCATTGGTCTTTTGGAAAATACGAGCTCACTGTGTAAAGCAGATCTTCCCAATGTCAACACATTTTGTCAACAGAGTGAAAAAGGCCAATGTCTTACTATTACTATGACAACAGTTTTGACCTTATGGAATTCTGAAAGGATCCTGGGGATTCACAGTGGTCTGTAGAGTAGAACACATCTTCAACAACCACTGTTCAGAATCACTTTGGGGACTCAAGACAATTTATATGACTAGCCTGGTGCAGGAGAACATGCACACTTCAAAATCATTTTTTCAAATTATGTTGATGCTCACCCTTACTTGGTGCAGAATTTAGGAGGCAACTATTAAACAGTATACTAAAACCTCTTGCAAAGAAAAATATTTTTCTAAGTACTTAAGCAGATACATAGAAGTGCTATACAAATTTCTATCTTTGTACACTGAGCTTTCTTGAAGTGAGGATCAAAGTCATATGATGTATACCTCCTGCATGTGAACCGGGGATTATGTGTTTGAGCATAAATATAGGCCTCTAACTTGACCTCTATACCATAAAAAATGGTCCCAAATGTCTTGGACTTCCAACTCCTGGTAAATGTACTGTGGCTACTGATTCACATCTTGATGGCTGTATCAGCACGGTAAAAATGGCGTATCTTATTTACTATCCATTCAAAATAACATTTAACAGTTTAATTTGCTAATAAAAATCATAACCTATGTGAGCACAAAAAAGGTTTTAAAAATGTTCTCAGTCTAATGCTTAGAATGTTTACAATTTTTTTTTTATTCAAGAAAATTAAAATTTTCAATTCCCTTTTAGGTTTTCAGGGTCATGTTTGGAGACCAAAGGGTATTAAGAGAAAAGTGATAAATGACCTTTTGCCAGGTACATTTGGAAATTTATGGTAAATATCTCCCGCAAATCAGTTCTGCCAATCTTCCTTCCCCATGACATTCTGGCACCACACGACTTGCCCAACTTTTCAGTTACTACAGGGAAAGGCGATTCAGTCTACGGAGGAATCACC
The DNA here is from genome assembly GCA_963574885.1 of Lepilemur ruficaudatus. Taxonomy (NCBI): domain Eukaryota; kingdom Metazoa; phylum Chordata; class Mammalia; order Primates; family Lepilemuridae; genus Lepilemur; species Lepilemur ruficaudatus. The sequence continues at coordinate 8,694 of CAUYRT010060153.1, forward strand.
AAGAAACCAGTAGAGTCCCCACCTCTACCAAAGCTGATTCCGTGCCAATGCCACATATTGGCCTTAGATGGGTCCTTCACTCTTTACTTCTCTTTCCGTAATTCTCAAACAGGAAAGCACATATCCCCTTACTCGGGGATGTGCCGTGGGTACTTGAAATCACAGGATTACAAGATAAATTTTTATATTACTTTATAAAAGCACAGACTTAAAACTGGCAAGCAGCTAGGCTGTACTATAAAGTTTTAGAGGTGCTTTATATACCCATGCCCATTAATTGGTTCCTCCACTGCTCACCATTGGTAGCACCTAATTCCACTGGCACATCACTTCCTGTACTTTTAGATACTATAACGCTTTGGCTAGCAAATAAACTTACATAAACCACAAGTTTACCAAATGAGAAATGCCCAGTTAAAAAAAATGTAATATTAGCGGCGAATTACTATCTTCTTAAAAATTAGCTTTTAACAGTTTGAAGACATCCTGTATACACAAGGTCATTCAGAATGCAAAATGACATTTACGTTGCCAATTAATTTGGTTTGTGATAAATCAGAGAAACGAAAATTTAAATGGCTTAGTTCTGATTTTATATTAAAATTTTAGCCCTCTCACATTAAAATGCTAGTGATATGCACACCTTGCTCCGTCAGGGTCAATACAGATACATGGTCTGCAGTGCAGACTCTACACTAGAGGCCAAGTCACCCCGTTTAAGTAAACCCAGCACCCGGGAGTTCAGCGTGAGACCAAAGCTCGGACCCCCTTCTTTATGCTTTATTTTACTAAAACAATACCCTATAAAAATAAGTGGAATGGAGACACACACTAAGTAGGCCCACTGTATGATGAAAGAGCAAATGAACAATGCAGACGGGTGGGGAGGGGCAGCAAAGAGCCGGGGCTGTATCCCTAAGGCGTAATTAGGAGTTCAAGTAGTTGGAAGTTCTCGCAGTAAATGGCGTAGCAATAACTGTTTTCACTCTGCCCGATCGCTTCGCCTGCGCTCTACCCTTGCTTTCTTTATTGCCTCTCTAATTCGCTACCATCTAAAAGCGACAAAAACCTTGCTTCCCTTGCAGCTTCTGGCTTAGCTCTCTTTACAGCCTTGTTTAAAAATTCATGGTTTGGGGGTTTCGCTACCCCGGGAAGCAGCCGCCGCGCCCCCAACCTTCCCTTCCCGGAGCCCGGGCCGCGCGGGTCGAGGCGGAGCAGCGGAAACCGCAGCGCAGCTCCGGGCGGGCCCCGGCCTTATCGCAGGCGCACATCGCCGCCGGCTCGGCGCGCTCCACAACCGCGGCGGGAGCCGCAGCCAGGGGCGAGCAGGGCGGCGCCCAGCAAGGCCCGCGCGTCCCCCGCCAGCTCCACAGCCACCCAACGGCCGCCTCGCCCCACCCCGGCCCAAGGGGCGGGGGCCCGGCCGGAGGCGGGGCCGGGGTGCGCGGCGTCCGGGCCCGCGGGGCCCCTCCGGTCTCGCCGGCCCCGCCCCGTCTCCGAAGGGCTGGGGAAAGGGGAGGGCGACGCACTCCGGCCGCGCCGCACGCTCGCCGCTTCCCTCAGTTCCGCGTGCGCGCGCGCGCTCGCCCCAAGTCCCGCGGAGTTTAACACAATGCCGACGCCTACGCCGTGCGCAACGCCCCGGCCGGCGCAACAGCCCGGCGCCGGGGGCGGGGGGCGGCCCAGACAAGGAAAGCGGATGAGCGCGCGCGAGAGCCGGAGACAGCGCGAGACCCGAGGAGGCCGGAAGCGCGCGTGCGCGCCCCCGCCCGCGAGCGGGGAGGCGGAGCCGCAGCAGTAGCGGCAGCAGCTGTAGGAGCCGCTGCAGCTGGGAGAAGCGCCAGAGAGGCCGGGCCTGCTCCGGTCGGACCGGATCCCTCCCCTCCCCCTCCCTCCTCCCTCCCCTCCCCCCAACCCACTTCCGCAGCTCGCGGCCTTGCCGCCGAAGAAGCAGCGGCGGCAGCAGCAGGAGGCGGCGGCGAGGCGTCGGAAGGATTACGCACCTGACGGGCCCTCCTCTCGGGGCTCCAGCGCTGGACGCTCACCGGCCGCCGCCGCCCGGGACGCTCTTTGCGGTGGCAGCGGGAAGGGAGGGACCGGCCACGGGGAACGGAACGCGAATCGCCCCCCTCCCCTTCCTCCCTCCCTCCTCCGATCCGCCGCCCGCCCTCTCGGCTTCCGTCCCCTCCCCCTCCCGCAAAGCCCCGGATGGAGCCGCCGCCGACTCGCCGCCGCCTGGCTCCGGGGGATGGTTTTGTCAGGCGGCCAGAGCCCGGCGCCAGGCGCAGCCGCCGCCGCCCCCGCGGGGCGCCCCTGCCCTCGCTTCCCAGAACCGGCTCCCCGCGTGGCCCGTGCCCTCCGCCTGCCTTCACCCGGAGCCCTGGGACGGGGGTCATTCGTCTTCTTTGTTGCCACCGCCGCTGTCGGAACCGTTTGCGAGCTCCGGTGGCCCCCGCCCCCCCTCCGCCTTCCCGGAGCCCGGGCCGGGGGTGGCACGTGGGCACCGGCCCCGGGAGGCGGAGGCGGTGCGCGCTTACCTGTCGCCGGTGCTGCTGCGGCGGGGGCTGTGGAGGAGGCACCGCTGGGCAGCCTTGGCTGTGCTGTCCTCCCGCCGCCGCCTCTGCTTCTCGCTGCTGCTGCTGCTGCCGCCGCGGTCGGTGTCTCCGGCGCGGCGGCGGCGGCGGGGCTTTTCCTGTCCGGTTACGTTAAGGTCACATGACCGAGAGAGCGGAGCGACTAGTGCAAAGAGGCTGAGAGCGGCTCCCGCCGGGGGGGAGAGGCGGCGAGGGAGCAGTGGCGGCAAGAGCCCCCTCCGCCCCCCCAGCCGCTCCCCTCCCCCCTCCCGCTCCCGCCTCCCGCCTCCGCCTCCGCCTCCTGCTGCTCTGCCGCCGCCGCCACCGCCGCCGCCTGCAGCACTACACTGCCGCTCCCACCCAGGCTCAGCTCTCGGCTCCAGCCAAACTTCTGCAGACCATGTGCAGCCAAGGCGAGGAAACTTCTCTCCACCTATTGGGGCTGGAGGCCTGAGTCACAAGCCCCTTGTTTACATAAAGTGTTTAGGTAGGACAGATCCTTGAGATGCTCGGGGTAGGGATGGAGAACTACTACTCTGATCCTTCTGCTAGCTGCTGCTTGACATCTCTGGGCCTGCACCATTGCCCCTTGACTTCCCGTATTAGTTTTAAGTTTTAATTTTGGGACTTAAAATGAAGTGGACTTTAGAACCTGGGAGATACTGTAGACCACCAATATCTTTTTTATCACCAACGGTAACTGAAAGTCATACTGAGGTAGAGATGCCTGTATGTGCTGTTTATAGAGGAAGAGGTGCTTCCTTACAGCCTACTTGAGTGTGATGTAAGATGTGCTTGTTAGGATTGAATTTCATGGTTATTTCAGTAATTGGGTTTTAGTTTTTGAAGCTTTGGTCCCCTCAAATCAGTTTGCAAAGCATGTTTGTTACTTAACAGCTTACTCTTCTGTTAAGTTTTGTTCTTCTAGGTACAGATTCCAGAGTTGGCTATTCTGTTAGATTTAGAGGTCCAGAAAATCTTTTACCAGGGAGACCCTGAAACATGACAGTGGCAGGGGAGTTAGAATTTCCTGATGGTTATTCCTAATATTTTAAGGTTTACTTTTTTGTTGTTGCCATTTTGCTAGCGTTTATTTCTTTTGCAAGTACAGTTTAGTCCTTTGAGGACTGGAATTTAATGATTTCCTTATTTTACATATTTAGGATTTTGAAGACTTAAGGGATATGGCTTGATTCATAAGGAAATGGAGGCAGCAGTTTCCAAGTTACTCTTTGGTTTTAAAACATGCTAACTTGGATGTCAGTGTCTTGACTCTCTGATGTCTACACAGCCAGATTCTAGGACGATGTTTACCACATAGTTTGCAAGTCATTTAAGGCAAGCATACTATCTTAAGACAGTTTAATATACAGAAGTGTCCCACCTAAAAAATCTGTGTTTGATTTAGTAATCCAGTTATACCTGCAGCTACTGATGACTAATTCCTTCTTTAAAGACAAAATAGGCAGCTGTGTAACTTTAGTGGCTCAAAAGTGAATAATAGATTAAGTATACACCTGCCTTGAACTTTCTTGTTCTTTGATCAGCTAGATAAATGACTTGTTGAGTTAAATATCTGTCTCCAAAACCAAAATTCTGACCCTGATCTCAGTATTCATTCCAATGCACTGTCCCTAAAAGATCAAAGTTGGCCTTCAGACTGGGATGCCAACTTCCTTGGATTGGCTCTAGAGTTTCATCTTACTAGGAAGCTGATTTTGACAGTGTTTTGTAGAGAGTAATAGTTAGAGATCTTTAGGTTCTTAACTCTTTTAGGCTTTGAAAACTTTCAAGGTTATGGTGCTGATGGAGTGCTCATGTGAAGAGTGTACTGATTGAGAAAAACCAAAAGAAAAAGTGGGCAAGACTAATGCTAGACTTGAAGCCTTTGGACAGAAACTTGCCTGTGTGTCTAGAGTAATTGGCCTTGTCAAAGTAACTATGCTTATTCTTAAGATCAGTAAATAGTTTCCCAGTACTATACTCTAGGTTTATAGAAATAAACCCAGGGGTAGACCCTGAAACTATCATTCCCAAAAGGAAGTGATGTTAAGAGCATCCTTTTCTCTTGGAGAGCTCTTAAATTTAGAACTGGGCTACTTTGCTGCTAAGACATAGACAGGCACACTTGAATTTTGCCAAGTATGGAGATTATTTTGATTTTTAGTCACCATCATCAAGTGATAGTATTATAAGGAGAGCTATACTGACTATATCTGCTCTCTACAACTTGCTGAAGTAGAAATATTTAGATAGATACGTACATCTGCAAAGGTTGAAGAGAAAACAGCCCAGCAGAGAAGGGCTGGTTAATGTATCAAGGGAAGCTGTCAGTTCTCTAGTAAGTCTGGTTGTGGGAGAGCCACATGCCCTGAGTTAAGTAATAAGACAAATGAAAGGTTAAATCATTCTTTAGTGTGTGCCAATTTATTTTGGTATTTTGAAAATAAATCTGGCAAATCAAGAGTTCAAAAAGTTTCACACATTTTACTAAAAAGAAAGTCAGTGCAAACAAATAATCTGAATGGATTAATCAGAAATTAAGTTATGCATAAATACAAAGTATTGCTGAAAGCTTTGATTTGTCTTCTGCTGGGGCACAACCATAAAAATATGCAGTTGCTTGTGATCTGAAGAGGGGCGTTCTAGAAGGCTTGGACGGTGGGCAGAAAATAATTTAGTAATACTAAAACTTTTTCTTGTATGTATGCTCAGGGCAAAGATGGAATTTATTAATATTTTAACATTGATAAGAAAAAAACAGGAGGAGGAAGTAATAAATGTGGTTAAAGCCCAAAGCAGCTTTTTTGTTAAATTTATGAAGGATGTTCTTTTGACTTTTTTTTTTTATTACTTAAATTAGGAAAATGACATGCTTTTATATGGTAGACTTTAAAGTCTAGGTCAGATACCATGCCCTCTTGTTTTATATCAAGCTAACACAAATCAGAAAAGATGTATTTTGTGAGTGCCTTACATTTCATTGGTTTGGTCATAAGGTTTACAGAAAACGCTTGTTTTATAGTTGGTTGTTATTGAGACCGTAGTCTCTCAAGGAGAATTCCCTATGCTTTAGGGAGCTTTTTGTTTTAAGGCTACTGGTGTAGACCTGTGGGTTTAAATGTTAGCAACTGTGATTCTAAGAAACACATTTTAAATTTCTACGTAACATATACATATATGTAAAACTCAAACAGATTTTTTAGGAAATAGTACTTACTATGAGTGAGTGATGTACTTTTTTTCTATATCATTTTTTTTAAAGTTGCTAGTGCTGTCTTAAATTGATTTCATCAGCCATAAATGGGTCAGGTCCCATAGTTTGGAAAACACTGGTGTATTAGTTCTTTTGCTGTTACAAATCAAGCCAAAATTTACTGGCTTAAAATAAACGTGTTTACCTCATACATTTTTTGTTGGTCAGGAACTTGGGAATAGCTTAGCTAGGTTGCTCCTGAGTCGAGATCTTTCATGAGGTTACAGTTAAGATGCTGACTGGGGCTAGATGGTCACCTTCCAAGGTGGCTCACACTCCGGGGCAAGTCAATGTTAGCTGACGGCAGAAGGCCTCAGTTCTTCTCCACTGAACTGCTGGAGTGTCCTCACAACGTGGTGCTGGTTAGCTGTTCCCAGAGCAAGTGATTGGAGCCACATACCCATCACTCCTTCCATACTCTAAGTCCAGCCAGAACTCAAGGGGAGAGGAATTAAGCTCCATCTCTTCAATGGGGGAGTATCAAAGAATTTGTGGACATATTGTAATAACTGCCAGTTATTCTTTATTTTTCAGTTTATGAATGAATTAGGATTGAACTAAAAGCCTTACTGAAGTCAGTCTAATTAGTTTAGTTAAAATTAAGTCAATTTTTTCTCTGAGGGCATCTATTCAAACGCCCTTTTCAATCTTAAATTTGAGGAAGCAAGCTCAGAGAAGTTAAGTAATTAACAGGCCCAAGGTCATTCAGTCTTGGGGAAACTTCACACATTTTCTCTGACCTTTGTCATGAATGATCTGGGTTGATAAAGATGAGAAAATCAGTTGGTAAAGTTTACTCTTTGTAAGGAAGTTAGTGTTGAAGTGTCTTCGAGATTGTCCTATGTTACAGTAGTTACATACTTTAACTACAGACAATGCTTGGTATCTGGATTTGTAGATTCCTCATACCAGCACCCTTCCAGTCACTGGCTTTTTAGAGGAAACAGAAAATGTACTTAAGAAACAAAATACACTGTTGAATGAATTCAAACTACTTTGAATAGAGTTAGCTCCTAGATGATGCCAGTTTGAAGATACTGACTTGAAATTGTATTGTGCAAACTAATTCCATTTAGCACATTTTGGGGACCTAAAAGAGAGGACGTTATGACTTAAAGATAATCAGGATTTAAGTGTAAAGAAAACTATCACTTCTTTTTGCTGTGAAATTTTCATAGAAATTCTGGATCTGGAAGGATTTGTTCGAAGACTAGTTTTAGTTTAGTGGATAACAAGGAATTGAATGAGACATTGGTAGAGTGAGTGAAGGACACACTGGTAGTGTGAGTGAAGGAAGTGTGACATTGGTAGTGTGAGTGAAGGAAGCCAGGACAGATTTCTAAGGCCTTCCTTAAATTTTTTCTTTTTTTACTCCATAAAGTTTTTCTGAGTAATAGGTGGGGATACAGATGGGATAAATGGCTACTTTTTTCTTAAACCACTTTCCAGTTTCTTACAATTCCTGACGGTTCTTTTTCTGACCTAAAGTGCTGCTTATACACACTTACTGTGATTACCCTTCTTTCTTGTTATTTGTCTACCTATATCTTACATCCCCTCCCCTCACCGTAAGCTGCTTGAGGGCAGGGACTTCTTTTTATGTATACTCCTGGTACTCAAATGCTTGCAAAATTGAGTTGATTTGTAATTGAAGGACCTAAGATGATCCTTTTTCCCACTAGAACTGAATGAAAAAAGGCTTATTGTTGTAGAAAGCCTCTGGGTCTAGGTGTTAGGTGCTGGTGGTGTATATGTGAATGAGAACTGTCTCTGCTCTTCAGGTGCTCTCTGTCCCACTGCTCACTGTGGGGGAGAAAAACACAATCAGATAATATACAATTTGTTCTATACTACAGATGTGTATTTGTGTAGATGAGGTTAATGTTTAAGCTGAACCTTGGAGGGTAAGGTGAGCAGGTGTTCAAAAGGTAGACTTAGTTTTGTGATGTGCTTGGAGGTTGTGCATTTCTTAGCTTTTTACTCCATCATACATTTATCTTGAATTGATTTCCTTTTATTGTTAGTGAGTTACCATAATTTAGTAAGTTTGCTTCTTTTTCTGGCATGTGCATTCTTATTGTTCTTGTTGTTTTGCTAGAACTGTGCTGTCCAGTAGCTGCTAGTCACATGTGGCTTGTGCAAATTAAATTAATGTCCCAGTAGCTACATGTGCTCCAGTAGCCACATGTGGTTAGAGGCTACCATACTGGACAAATGTTTATTACAAGACATTTCTATTGTAGAAAGTTCTGTTGGACAGCACTACTCTGGAATCATGTTTTGCTTATCTGCATGTCTTCACATTATATATAGTGTGTTGAGTTAGGAATAGAATAAGGAAACTTAATAACCTTTTGATATTGTCATTGGGAGAGACAGAGGGGTTGGTATTTATGAATAGATGGAATGGAGTGTAGTATATTGTAGCAGTACCTGGTTGGAATCAGGCTTCATCCCTTATAAGCTGTATACTTTGGGCATGTTACTTAACCTCTGAGCCTCAGGTTTTTCTTTTCTTGCTCCAGGGTTAAATTCTGTGTGGCCTTTGGGAGAAAGTGTCTGTGGTCTGCAGAGTTGAGAGGTGGGGTAGGGTTAGTCTCTCCTGAAGAAAAAGTCTATTTTATAAGGTGACTAATCTTATCCCTCTTTTCTGTACATACTTGGATTCATCCGAAATAGTAAAAATCATCTTTCAGCAAAAAGAGGGATAATATTGATCGCATAATGGTTGTGTGAGTATAAGATGGTGTATGTAGGGGGACTTAGCACAATACTTCCGTAAGTGCTAGGATCGTTAACGCATTTTTGAAATAATCAGTGATTTAAAAGAATTTAAAATTATACAGTAAAGTGACTTATTTTTTTCAATGTACAGGTCTGTGAATTTTAACATAGTATTCATTTGTGTAACCACCACTACCAGCATACAGGGCAGGTCTGTCACTTTAAAAAAAATTCTCTCATGCTTTCTTTTTGTAGTGCTCTTCCTACCCCTAACCACCACTGATCGGTTCTCCATCACTATGGTTTTGTCCTTTCTACCACATTAAATAACGAGAATTACACAGTATGTAGCCTTTGCAGACTGGCTTCTTTAACTTAGCCAAGTTGAGTGAGATACTCATCCAAATAGATACATGTACCAATTGTTCACAACTGATTTTTAAAGACATTTTAATTTTGAATCATTATTTCTTAAAAGAATTGTGAATCTGAATTATTATAGTTAAAGTTGTATTTGACTCAAGATTTTTATGTTTAAAAGTGAAATAACTGATGAAATTTATAGGGAAAAATTACTGCTTCCCTTGATTGATAACAACTGTGTGTCTGTATATGATATCAACATGTTTTTCTTTATGAAAATGATTGGTCATTGGTAGGGAAGGTTCTTGTTTTTAATAGTTGATACATATTAAAGACCTGTAGAATTGCAGCAAGGACCTGAGTTGGAAAGGTGGCTGTTTAAATATCATTAGTTTCTAAAATGTGGTCTGAAAATAGGGTGACCAGTCCTGGCTGCCTAAGACTTTTTCAATTTTAGCACTGAAAGTCTGGCTGCTCCCAGGAAACCTCTTGGACTCAGGCAAACCCAGTACTTTTGGACATCTGTCTGAAAAGAGATACATAAAACTGGAACATTCCAGTTCTTCAGGTTTTAATAGTGAACTATTGGACACATACTTCAACTAATCTTAATTGCTTTCATGGGGCTCAGAGTCAAAATCTCCAAAGTAACCAGAATCCAAACCACATGAGACTTTTTAGATTAAGATCAACACCTTGAATCAGTGGTTTAGATTTGACTGGAATTACGTGGTTAATTTTTGTTAGTTTGCTGCCCTCTGTAAGTCTTCAGTCTTCATTTGATCGAGAGGCACTCTAGTTCATCTTTTATTATATTAGCAGTATTTTTAAAAATTACTATGGTAAGCAAATTCCCAAGCCTTATGTACAGAAGCTAAGTTAAAAGTCAAATTTATACCTAAGTAGAATGTCTCCTGTTTTGAGTTTTTAAATTCAAATGGTGATTCTAAACCTCAAGTAAATTTTCAGTTCTTTAGTTTTAACAAGTTTGTTCCCCTTTCCTGACTTTTCATACCACCTCTGTACCTCTTCTATAGATTTTTTATAGAGCGGATCACTTTGTTAGTTGTTTACTTGTTTTCTTGCTGTCACCATTAGAATGTGAGCTTCATGGAAGCAGGGGCCCTAGCTGTCATCTTTACCACTGTATCTTGGAGTCTAGAGTAGCATTGGATGAAAAAGTGAATATCCATGAGTAGGTTTTACAGTGCTACATGCTTTCAGATTATTTTATTAATAACAGTCTAGGAGATGTGGAAATGTTTTTAAATGTTTAAATTCATGTTTTGTTTCAAATTGTGTAGAGAAAGTGGAACTGTGGCCTTTAAAATTTTTTGTTTCATTAACCCTCTTTGAGGAAAGGGAATTTAGAGTAGTGAACTTACATATTCCTTAAAAATGGCAATTCAGAACCAATGGAGGGAGCTGAAAGTGAAAAGATTCGGACTGGAGGTATTCGAAAAATTCCCCTTCTCATCCTCATCACCTTCTCCCAACACACATAGTTTGTAAAGGCAGAGAGAGTGCAGGGTATGAGGAGATTGAGTTGGTAAAAGAAAGGAGAACTGAGTCACTTGAGGAGATTTAGCACTTAGTAAGCAAGAGTGCTAATGAATTATTTAAAGTCTGCATAACCTGGCCGGGTGCGGTGGCTCACGCCTGTAATCCTAGCACTCTGGGAGGCTGAGACGGGCGGATCGCTCAAGGTCAGGAGTTCAAAACCAGCCTGAGCAAGAGCGAGACCCTGTCTCTACCAAAAAAATGCAAAGAAATGAATTGGCCAACTAAAAATATATAGAAAAAATTAGCCGGGCATGGTGGCACATGCCTGTAGTCTCAGCTACTTGGGAGGCTGAGGCGGAAGGATCGCTTGAGCCCAGGAGTTTCAGGTTGCTGTGAGCTAGGCTGATGCCACGGCACTCTAGCCGGGGCAATAGAGTGAGACTCTGTCTCAAAAAAAAAAAAAAGTCTGCATAACCTGAGTACAAACCAATAAAAAGACTCTAAGTTAGTGGTTCTCAGAGTTTAGTGAACATAAAAATCTGAAGAGTTGTAAGGAGCAGATTTCTTAGCTGCAGCCCCTGAGATTCTGATTTAGTAAGTGTGGTGTTGAATTCAGGAATCGGTAATATTAATGGACAGTCTGGGTGTTTGCCCATGCATACCGTATTTTGGAAAAACTGTTGTAAGTAGTAGAAAGACAGGATGGTAATTTAAAATAGGTGAATGTGGTTTGTTTAGGTAAAAAAAAAAAAAAAATTAGAACTATACTGATACATATTTAAAAATCTCTACTGCTGACAAGAAGGCACCCTCCTGGTGGCAGCTGCCTGGTATATGCAAAATGTATAGAGTTTAAAAAGCCTTTGGGGGCTTATACTGAAGAGCCAGCTCATTTTAAACAGTGGAGATACTGCTTTATATCAGAATGAACCATTCCATTCCTATGCAGGATCAGTAACATCTATCTCTTCCAAGTCTCAGTCATGATGTTTCTTAAAGATTCAAAGGGGGATCCTGGCAATTTGATTCAGGCTCCATTTAATCTCAGAATCATGTATGGATTTTTACCCAGAAGAACTGTTGTAATAGTTAACACTCTTACAGCTTCACACATACTCTGTTAATCCTCATAGCAACCCTGTGAGATAGTAGTATTATTAAACCTGTTCTACACACATCTTCCATTAATCCTCACAGCAACCCCATGAGATAGTAATACTATTAAACCCGTTCTACAGATGAGGAAACCTAGGCCAAGAGTTTCAGTGATTGCCCAAGGTGATAGAGCAAAGTAAGTGGTGGTGAAGCAAGGGCAAGAATTCAAATCCAGGTTGGTCTTAACCACTGAACTCTCTTGGGTGATAAAAATTTGATACCACTTTGAGGAGGGCTTTGGGAGCCAGTGGTGAATGTACTTAATTTAGACTGTTAATATTCTGGTGTATATGGTGCTCAAATGGTGGGAGTGTTCACTAGGGATTTGGGGGGTGAGGGGTAGACCCCACATCCGAGAGATGTGGTGAGCACTGTGAAGGGGAGGGGCATGCTTGAAATGTATTTGGGGATGGGTATTAGGGGTCTCAATGGGGGTAGGAAATCCTCTAAAACTGATTTATGTGAATAGCTGTACAACTTGGTAAATTTACTAATAACCATTTAATTGTACACTTAAAATGGAGTGAAGACATGATATGTAAATTACACTTCAATAAAGAAAAGAAAAAAATATTCTGGT
>CAUYRT010060155.1:0-21000 GCA_963574885.1 Lepilemur ruficaudatus
TTAGTCCAAACTGAGATCTAGTGTAAAATACATACCAGATTTTGAAAGCTCAGTGTGGAAAAAAGGAATGAAATATATCCCATTAATAATTTTTCATATTGACTATATGTTGAAATATTTTGGATATTTGGGTTAAATAAAATATATTACTTAATTTTAAAAATAAAATGAAAATATATCATTTAACGCAAAATTAATCTATAAATTTATGATTTAATGAAATCACATTTAAAATTCAGCTGGATTTTTTGAAGTGCTCAACAAAATTACATTAAAATTTACATAAAAGTATAAAGATCTAGGGATAGCTAAATTAGTCTTGAGAAAATAAAAGAGAAACTTGTCATATAAGAATTTAACATATAACATAATAATACTGTTAATGTTAAAAAAAAAAAAACTCTATGGTGCTGTTGTACCAGCTGAAATATAGAATATTTGGAAATAGAATAGCAAGCTCAGAAATAAAACCTCATAACACAGACATAACTTGATATATACTAAATATGGCACCAATAAATTAATAATAAAAGGAAAAAGTATTTGATAGCTTGTTTGGGAAGACAGCTGACCTCACACAAAAATAAATCTGGATCTATATCTTGCATTCACTACAGGGGGGACAGTATTAAATACTTAAAAGTGAAAGATAACATAAGGTACCAGATAAAATTATAGAACAATATGTTTGTTCTCTAGATGTAGGGAATTCTCTTTAAAGCAACATTAAACACTGACAAACTGCTAAGAACAAAGAAATTGTTTGAATTTACTGTGCCAAAATTTAAAATATCTGTTCAATCAGGAAAAACAAATAGGAGGCTATCTGACAGATTATTGACTGGGGGAAGATAATTGAATTGTAAAAATTTGACGAAGATTAATAAAATTACAAATAAATATAGGAAACCTAAACAAGTACAATTCAGCAAAGACAGGAAACAGGAAAACAGTAAAAGGGAAACCCATAAAGCTAGCTAGTTCAGAAAGAGATTCTCAAAATCATTAGTAGTTAAATAATTTCAAAAAGTAAAGACAAGACATCAATCTGCATTGATCAGATTGAAAAAGCAAAAGAAGTACTTATCAGTATTGAAGGAAAGGGGAGCGTCTGCATCCCTTTAGCAAGAGCGAGCACACACTTGGCTTCACCCAGTTTATTGAGACTAGAGCTTCTTCAGAAATGTGGTGTGGCCAGTTGAGTGAATGCTGCTGAGTTAGCAAGGAGAAGACCAAATAAGTGGCATCAGATGGTGCAGTGTGATGTCACTAATGACAATATCAAAAGCAGACTTCCTGGAACTGTGAAAAGTAATGCCCACAGCAGTGAACCATGGAGAGACAGAGGTTGAGGAAGTGGATAGAATAAATATGGCAAATCCATGCAACCCTTTCAAGAAGTGAAACAAAATGACAGCTGATTAACTGATGAGGAACCGATGTGCCAGAGTGAGGTGTGTTGTTGCAGAGGAAGAGAAAATAGTAGCAAGTGCAAAATATTAAAAAAGAGGGGAAGGATCAATGGCGCAAGCATGAATGCAGGAGTTGGCCTTTGGAGAGGGCAGGGAATGGACGAGGGTACAGTGCAGTGGGTAGGTTGGGGGCTGGAGCACGGCAACGTTCTCATCTGTTTCATTTCTCTGTCCAGTGCGAGGCAAGGCCATCCGCTGTGGCATGGGGGGTTTGGAGAGAAGTGTGCAAATGTAACCCACCCAAGCTGTGAATACTGGAATCCAGGCGTCATTATGTCCAGGTAGAGTAAAAAGTACCCAGAGCCTCATTTTGCCAAGCGCACTCTGGAACCAAGGCCTCAGGAGACAGCGAGAGCACCTTGTCCACGTACAACCCGTGGACGCCTTCTCACTAGTGGACAGCGACAATAGCAGGTAGAGAAACATCCCTGAATCAAGACAGGAAAAAATAAGACTTTCAAAAAAGTGAAGGAAGAGGAGGGCCATCAAAACTTAAATGAGTTTGTAACGGAATAATCATAAACGGGTCACTATTCCATCTATAAGGGCAGCATAGGAGCAGATTATGAAGTCGGAGTGTGGGGTCAAGGTCAGCATTTTTAAATTAAGTCCAGATGCAAAAGAAGAGAAGAGATTGGGGGAAAGTGAAAGCATCAGCAGGCATCTCATGGAAGTATAGCTATGTGTGCACACTACGGTATGCATATGTGTGCACCACGTCATGACGTGGGATGTATTCACACCATCAGTTGTCAAAGGAATACTGCTGTGGCAGATACAAGGATTTAGATACAATCCTAAATTCTAGGAAATATAATGCTCGTAAGAGTCCTAGGCTGGGATCAACTCAGATGCCACGTTCTCCAGAAAACGCCCTTTCTTCCCACTCCCCAAAACATCATCATCCATAAGACACAATTTTGTTGCGTGCCTCTAAATGTCTGTAGCGTTGCTTGTACTCCTTATGTTACAAATGCTGCCCTTTTCAGTTTTATAAGTCCTTCGGAATTTTCTTCTGAATACCATTTTACAATTAGAAAATACTGCTAGATATATTAATAGCATTTCAGGATATTTAAAAAATTATTTCTTGTTGCAGATATTAGTTAATGGATTCAGCTTGTACAAGCTGTGACGGGTTGAAGAAAATAGCAGTGAATGGTATTCTTCTGTGCTAACTATAGGAAATTATGGGCTAGTTTTATTTCTGTCATTCCATTTTTTGCTGTTGTTTTCCTTCACGTCTTTCAAACTTCATGGAAATATCCTTTGGGTTAGTCTGAATTGAAGTAGACATATTCAGAAGCTAGATTTTTTAAAAAATACAACAAGAGTGTCTTTCAATGACTTTTTGTAATTCTAAATATTTCATCAAAGAAGTGATAGCAGTTTAAGCATAATTTCTTCCCTTTTGCAATGTGACTATATCTTCCAGAGAACCATTACTTTTCTTTACCTTTATATACTCACACTTCCCATCAGGAGCACTGTAGAATTCTGCATATTGAGCACCATTTGTTATTTTCATGACTTGCATTGCTGCATTTTCTTTCCTCCTTTCTGAAACAGGAAATGCTAGGGTTGTGCTGCTGTAACCATTTGTGCTTATCTCCGCCCTTTTTTTGTTCATTTTACATTATTTTTGAAGGGATACTGATCAGTTTTATTAATTTAAACTAACCCAAAAATAAGCCATGCAGATTTTATTTTACTCCATCCTTTTAACGCTACAGCGGAAGCAAAGAACTCCAGCCCGTTTTTCCTTGGCGCCGCATCCCAGCCTGGGTATGCAGAGGCACTGAAGTGGCTTTTCCTGGTGTTTTATTTGGAAGCCGGTGTAAATGTCACGTTCAGCTGTGCAACACTGTCATACTCCTGGCTGACACCTATTACTGTAGCCACAGCTGTCTTTGAAACAGCTTTATACCTAGATACAATTTGAAACCTCCAGGGCAGCTAATTTTGCTCTCAAAATCTGAAAGCATATGTCAAGTCAAAGGAAAGGAAACAGGAGCATTAAAAAATAAAATAAAATAAAACAAAAGCAAGCTATACTCTTAAAGAGGTAGAAGGGTGGATTCCTTCAGAAGATAAATGTGTCCCCAGGGTTTTAGGTTACTGGGCTGACGCTATATCCACACTCTCTTCAAATGCACTGCCTCCTCCTCCACGTATGTGAAAGCTGTCTCCCCCAGGAAAGCGGTTCCTTCAGGAGGAGGCAGCTCACGCTCCCACAGACGACAGACCGCTGCCTCTGAGCCAAAACGGCAACCGGAGAGGTGTGTGTTTTCCTAGTTCACTTCCATTTGTGTGAGCTCCCTTTTCTCGTTTGCCATAATCCTAACATAAGGACATACAGACACAGACTTCCTGCCCACCCCCACCCCGTAAAACCCCCTTTCATCCAGGGTCAAGGATCCAGGTTCGCAGCCTTAACTCCCTTCCGTTTGTCCTTCTCTCAATGTGCCTTCATGTCTGCCCACCCTTCAAACGTCTAGCCACGTAGACAGAGACAAAAACGCTGCCACAAGATAACCGTGCCCCCTCCCCCTGCCAAATTCAGAAGTAGCCCTAATCCATTTGCATCTCCTTAGATTCCATTCCCCTATTTGACTCAGTGGCTATTTTAAATATACATGATTTTCCTCTAATCTCCTACTACCAATTTCTTCTCTCAGTAGCACATCCACATTTTTAATTTAAAAAAAAAAAAAAATCAAGCTCTTGCAGAAGGCTGCTACATTCAGGTGTGCAGTGTGTGCACTGCACAAAGGCAACTGGCCCAGGGACAGAGTGGGAACTGTGCCGAGGTACAGGGTGTCCTCGGTTTGTATAATTTGCCTAATGGGAGAGTACATCCTCTGGCAGGCAGAGGAGGTGCTTTTTTGATTTTTTTTTTTAATTTACAAAATTCTGCATTAGGCATTAATTTCTTCTCACTTTTCCCCAGCGTGCGCACATGCACACACACACACACAAGTTCTTCATCATTCCCATCCGTGTCTCATTCTTTCATCTCACTCAGTGAGGGTCAAACCTCTTCCCCTGCTTAGTGTTATCCCCACACATGTGCTCTCTACCTCATCCCTTGACCTTCCCCTAATCTCCCTCCAGCATTTGTCCTCTTTCTCTCCTATGTCTTCAGCCTCCCAGCATGGCTCATTTCCAGAATAATCTAGGATAAGACTTGCAAGGTAACCCTTGTAAAGAATGAATTCCCAAGGTAGGAATTTTCTATAACACCAACTAGGTTAGGGGAGTTGAAAATGAGTTGAGGTAGATAAATTATTATACAGAAAAAGAAATTGTCAATCAACTTGCTTTATTAATAAAATTTCACCAACAGCATGTCATACACCTCTCTTTTCCATAGGGCCCTGGCTCAGAATTGCCTTGGGGATGATCTGCTTTGTGCTTTTAGAAGCATGAAAGGGGCCGTGCAGAGAGAGCCTGGACTTGTGTTTGTGTCGTGAGGGGGCGGGAAGGGGGTCAGAAAAAAGTAGAGTTCAAGTTTTTAAAGTCAGATCACCAGTAAATTCCTAGTCCCCAAATCCACTGGCTTTTTCTGAGTTTTTCATTTGCCTTGACCTGTCACGGTATTTGCAATAGATCATGATTCCCTCTCAAGCACTCCTTTCCCTGTGCCTTCAGGGACAGCTCTCACCTGGAGCCTCCATCCTCCACGTCATTGTCCTCCCCACTCCCAGCCTCGCCTTTTCCTCTCATGTCCCCACATGAGTGTCACCTAGGCATGGTTCCCAGTGCACGCTACCTGTCACTGCCCACCTCAGGGCTCTGCTTAGCACTCTCTGTGGTGGAATCCCACTTCTATTGGGATTAGAGTTCCAAATGGAGGCCACAGTTTCACTTTTATTAACAAGAGCAAATGAACTAACTGGTGTTCCGTTTCGAGCAGGCAGATCCCTGCCTGGATCACGTCTGGCATCCGCTCCTTCTGCCTTCCATGGGGGGACTCTACAGTTGGCCCTCCATGCCCGTGGGTTCTGCATCTGGCCTGTTGGGGGTGGCGGGTCCGGGGACCTATGCCCTATGGAAAGCAAGGGACGACTATACTTACCTTCTGACAGTCACCCCCAGTTGGGGCTCCTGAATCCAGATCTCCATGGTCTGCCCCGCCAGCCTCCTCCTGTAACTCCATGACAGCAGGTTTCACCTGCTCTCTGGGCTGAGTCCTGCTGTCCTGAGAGAACATGCTGCCTGGGAACCTGGATGGACCCCAGAGCCGGGATCTCTGCGTATCGGTTACTACTAAGCGGCCTTTCTGCCACCACTTGAGCTCACGTGATCCCCTCAGACATAACCTGTCTGATGCCAATGGCTCCTTGCCAGGCAAGGTGTCTCGTTCAGACCCTGTCAGCTCAGAGTGGGCTAGAGCACAGGCCTTCTTAATGCCTCCATCCTTAAAGCCCCCTGGGTAAAATCTCACTGCTGCCAGGTTAGCACACCTGGAATGGGGCTCTCATCAGGGAGCCATCCTGTCCAACAAAGTGCTTGGGCCAAAATCCTCTGGATAGCGACCTAGCTGACAGCAAGTTCCCATTTTCTAAAACTTCCCCCTTTTCCTAATCTACACAGAGATGTGCTTTTCTTTCCCTTTTTTTTATCATAACCGCTCCTTGTGCCATAGTTGATTGGATGAAGCATAAATACACGTGTCGACCTGGGACGGTTCTTCCCCCATGGACTCTGAGTAGGGAAAGAGAAGCTGAATCAGTCAGCAGATGGCTGGGTCTGCAGCGGGGGCTCAAGTCGGCTGGAATCTGAGCCTGCTGGGGCCGTCAGTCCGCGTTACTCAAAGGAGTATTTCGGAACAGCTGTGGCACAGGGTTAACATAATGGCTATGCTAGTTCTTGCTTCTGTTTTCAAAATATGACTTAAAAGCAAGACTACTTTTTTAATCCTCATACTGTGTCACTTATTTAGATACATCACAGATCCCTTATGCCAATGCGGTAGGAGGCTCCCACCATCTCGCTCTGTTCACCAAGGACGTGCAGTGTGCAGGGAACCACCGGAGCGCAGAGGGCACCAGGCGAGGATTCCATGCACAAGAAACTCACGGTGCAGAACTGAAGAAATAGGATGATCACCCATATCAAATTCTATTTACTTTAGCATCTGAGTTCACCAAAGAAAAATTTCCCTGGGAGAAGCATGTCAGAATAAAGTCATATATTGGCAACCCTACCTACTTGATGTCTTTGGAAAGCAAAACAATGGCACATTATTATCAGGACAAAGATAATAGTAAAATTTTCATTAAGATTTCCTCTATTGATTGCAAACTATTCAATAATAACTAAAAACATCAGAGAGATTATATCCAGTCTCAAGCTTGTAAAAATTCAAATAATTCCAGCTACCTAGATTTTCTTTCTTCATTGGATGTAAAAGTGTATGCATCTAGAAACCAGTTGAGGCAGAGGGCTAAAGAGTTATAGTTTAACCTACCAAGACAGTCCAAGGCCTTCTTAATGCTTTGTACACTCTGAATTACTTCCCCCCAACTCCCAAGCCCCAGGGAGAGACACCCTTGAATCAAAGTACTGGCTGGCATGGGAAACTTTGACTTCATGATCAAACATTTATTTTCCCTTCCTATGTTGATACTTGCAGGGTGAATAGGAAGGGAGAGATTCTCTTTCTTTTGTATTTGCCAGTTCCTTACATCTTTAGTGTCTCTGATAACCTGATGAAAATTATTTTGCTCAATAACCCAGCACTGGCTCCATGTTCAGTTTAGGGCCCAAGAAGGGCCTTCATCCAATGTTAGTCCCTGGGAATTTACCTGCCAAATAGACTAGCTAGCTAGGGAGTTCTGCGATAGATAACTAAGCATCATTGTGCTTATCAAAACTAAAAACTCAGAATAAGATGCCATATCTTTAAGATACCACAAAGTTTCTTTAAGCATTCACATTCACTCCCAGGACCCTGAAAAATGCCTATACCTATTTCAGAATGCAAGAGAAGGCCTCATGCAGTATGCCACCCTAGTAACTCCTGTGATGGATGGTCACAGATGGAGCACTTGGCAATAATGGGCACAGCTGTGGCAAAGCCAGTATAAAAGAAGAAAGAAATTATTCCATTCCAAGTAAGTACTTCTAATTATCTGTCTCTTTTTAATATGAGAAATGCTATTCTATCTCTGCCTTCTAAATACTGAACACAAAGCATATTTATTTTCATCTAGGACTTCAAGATGCTGCCCATCCTATGCAAAAAGACCCTCCCCCAATTGCTAGCATTATTAGCATATTAATACCATTATCATGTGCCTGGTTTCTAGAAAATATGGTCAAGATTTACCTCATTGTAACCATTTCTTCTCCTAAAGCTGTACTCTATGGATAAAACAGAAATTGAGCTTTGAAAGAAGCTGTTATTTTTCCAGATAATTTTCTTTTTCCTTTTATTTGGTGACATTATTCCTATCATTGAAGAAAAGTTATATAGTGGGGGAAAAATCAGAAAACCATGGCTTTTAAGCCTAGTTCTGTGATATAGTATTGAAGGGTATTTATGTAACCTCAGTGAGATACATTTTTGGAAAAAATCAAGTAATAGCATCAGCTTCGTTATAAATTTAGTTTGAAGATTACATACAATAGTGATTATCTGTCCAGCTTCCAATAGTGAGACAGCTAATAAGTACCCACTAAGTATTTGTCAAATATAAGAATCAATACTATTTTATCATTAATGGTAACACTGTAATCTCTGTTTCTACTAGGAATATCTCAGGAAATGGACATGGCTCTGTCTTGGTTGAACTCATGTCCCCTTTGATGGACCAAAGACTCCAGGCCCGGGTGGGGTGTGCGGCTGAGCTGACCCTCAGTCCGGGCGACCACAGGTACCAGCTGCAGGAAGAGCAGGAGCTGAAGTCAGCACCCTTTGTCACCTGTGCTGTTTGGCCACCCCGGATTCTAAACTAACAGAGAGAGGCACGCAGACAATGTGGATAGTGTGGCATATGCTCTTTTTAGTCCAACAAACTGCATAACCTTGACCTTGCAGTCTCACTGCTCCTGTTTCTATCCTCAGCCACTATATGGGACAGTGGGAGCTACCATCGAACTTGCTGGACACATAATCTACATAAAAATTCTAACATAGTGCTGGCATTTAAGTCCTCAATCAATGCCAGCCATTGCTATTGTTGATCATGTTCTTCCCAGCTTTACTTCAATTTTGTGGAGGAATGTCAGCTTCACCCTATGTTTCCTGCTTCTGGATCTATAGACAAACCACACACGCAACACAAACCACACACCACACACATACAGCATATACAACGCACCATACACAACACATACATGCGACACACATAACAACACACACACGTAGAGTCATATCACACAACACACATAACACACACAACACAAAAAATACACATGCCACCCCCCCACACACATACACATACATCACTTGTGGCACAGTTTCTGAGCTGAGCTCTCTATAAGTAAGCCTCTACTGGCACTGGTGGAATGGAGTCATTCTGTCACACTAGGATCCAGCTGTTCCCAGGGGCTGCAATGCCATGTATAAGAACCAGCCCACAACGTCCTAGGAGGCAGGGTCGAAGCACCTGGGCTTTCCCAAGCTGTAGACTCTACCTGGCCCCTGAGCTGGGTAGACCAGTGTAGGTACATTCCATGGGATTGCACTGAGTCTCTCCCTGCATGTTCCTGGTTTTCCAGCTTCCCCAGGTCTGGCACTTGGGCCAGGAGCCATGGCAGGCGGCTGCCTTGTCAGGTGTTGGATAGTTCTCAGAACTGGAGCCTGCCCCATATCCCAGCTTGGGGCATGGACTCCTGCCATCCCCAGCAACCTCCTGGCTGGTGACCTGCTCAACTCGAGATGGTCTTCTCCCTCCCGGCCCCCCCACCACCACTCCTACCTGCCTGCTACCTGCTGGGGTCACCACGAGCCCACCACAAATCCTTGGGGGTGTATCTGAAATTCTTATGTGGGAGATCCTCAGAAAAAGACATTTTTTTAATAGATGGGGTTGGGATATTTATACTGAAGTAACTATTCTATTTAAAATGGGGTTACTCAATTCATCCTCAAGTGATGATTTCTCAGAAAATACAGACTTTACTAACAGGTTTATTAATAATATTTATTCATATTTAATAAATTTACCAAATATAAATATATTATCAATGTCTAATATATTACTGATTTTAATAAATTACCCAATGTTTACCTAAACTTCTCCATCCTCAGAAGCAAAGCATGCTGCCTGAATTATAAAACAGAATTGTTTCCTAATTACTTTCATCTTTTCTTTATTAAAAAACATGACAGCTAATATTTATATTTATATATTTACTATGTGCCAGTTCCAGCACAGATCTAAGCATCTTACATGCATTACTTCATTTACTCCTCATAAGAAGTACATGAGACACATACTGATATGATATTCATTTTACAGAGGAGTAAACCTTTGCTAATTCTTGTTAATTATAACTCTATATATTTTGGTATGAACCTGTTCTATTTCAAGTTCAATACCAATAAGAGGCATTCATCAATTGCCATATTCTTATATTTGTTTTCTAAAAGTTGATTTCACAGGTTTGCAAATGAATATGAAAAACTTACGCAAAAGTAAATTTTACTCCTGCACCCAAAATACCTTATTTTATATCTAAGATTATGGAAAATGTAGATTCTTAAGGTTACGATAGATGCATTGTTCAACACTTTTGCAACATGCAACAGCAAGTGGGTGAGCTCTGCCTGGTGCCTGCAGGTATGAAAACAGCAATATCCGGACCCAGAAGAAGCTGCAGTGGAAGGCGAGGGGGCCAAGTACAGGCCAGTATGGCCAGGGGAGCAGAGCAGAGCTCATGGGGCCTCTCCCTGTGGCCCACCAGGCAAAGCACACCTGCCCTCTGTAGTCTGACTCCTCTGAGTCTGTGGGGATGTGATGATACCTGGGAAGCATCTCAAGGGAAAATGCACTAAGGGAAGAAAGGACTGATGGACAAAGGCAACATTTTCATTTTTCTTGATTTCCAAAAAAGATCCACAGTCTGGATGAGAAAAGAGGAAATGGGAAGTGAAAAAGGTTATAAAGATGGTATTGCTGAAAGGTTTGTTTTTCTAGCTGATGCTTCAGATACAGGAATAAATGACCTCTCATGGGCAGGCATCTCACAAAAATGTAGCAAAGTTTGCTCACCTGGAGACCACATGATTTGGTCAAGTGGCTTGAAAATTTTCTTACCCAGAGATGGTAAGAAAAAAGAAAAAAGCTGCAACAAAACAACAAAGCCAGAGGAAATAGACTTCATCCTCTAAGAAATAGAAATAAGGTGTGATGCATGCCCAGGCTCCTAGACAAGGACAAGAAAGATCGTTGCTCCTGAGGACCCCAGGTGTGTACACACTGCTGCACTGTGACCCACTTCACAGCGGGGCAATGTGATCTCACAGGAAGCACCGAGGCACAACGAGAAGAGGGTTATAAGTAGAAATAGTGGTGAGCTTGGGGAGGAGCAAGGGAGATACATTTTATTCAAAAGTCACAATCCTGTAGGAAGGAAAGCAAATTGGTCCCACACGCCAAGAAATACGTGAGCATGAAAATGCGTGACCTACAAGTATCTCCCTTCGAAGGCAATGCGAGAGCAGAGGCGCCTGTGACAGACTCTGTCCTCCACGTACTGACCAGAGAGTGGCAGCGAGGCCAGGTCAAGTGTCTAGGCGCGCCTCGGAGAGGACCTCACACGAGCCCCCAGCAGCTGGCTTAATTCTGAACAGCTCCAACCCCTCATGGGTTCCTCTCATTGCTCCATTTTCATGTTAGAATTGGGTAATTTCTATACCAAGTAGAGTACCCTAAGGAAACACAAAACAGGAAAATTTTCACTTTGTATTTCCTTCAAATCTCTCATATCTAACCAGGAGGCTTGTTTTTTGTCTCTCGGTTTTTTTAAATGATATGCTCCTACCTTAATGTGGTACAGGAAATGCTTTGACTCTCCCCTGCCCTTTATGCGCGATGCCATAGAAACCCCTCATTATTTCTATCCACCTGCACCGGCTGCCTTCCTCCACATGAGAGTCATCCTCCAGGAGTGCCCTGAAACTCTGCACACCCTCCAGGGAAGATGCAATCAAATTGAAGGCGTGCTGTTGGCAAGCACAGCAGGGGTCTATTTCTTTAGCCTGGCATCCAGATGGACTAGAATATGCACCAGAGGAAAGGCGGAGCCATCGCCGTTAGAAAAGAACAGAGTGAGCAGTCTCAGGAGTGCCTAAGAGGAAACCAAAAGCCTAAGTACATTTGAAAACTAAAGTGCAGTATAAATCAATACATTTGAACTTGCAGTTCACGGTTATTCATTCAGCCAAAACCTTTTGCACATTTCAAGTTTCTTTTCTTTAAGTTCAACGAGTTCATGCATTTGAAATTTGGAAAAAAAGGTCAAACTTTACATTTTCACAAAAGATGGCATGTCTGTGGAGTAATCATTTACTTGGGATTACATGGTTAAATCATTTATTCAGAAGACTGTTCTTATTCTAATTCATCCCAGAACTGTGAGAAGATTGGAATGTTTCCCTGTGACCACAGCTCATAATCGTGATGCATATTAGTCCCTTTGGGATGCTGAAATCAAGTCTTGTAATAAGTCAAATCTTAAGTCATATGCTCTATTTGATTTATCTTGACTCGTTCTTTTAAGTGAAAGGTGGCTTGAAGACACAGGCGAAATAAATGTCTTTCTTTGATAGAGCCAAAGACTCTCCAGGCCAAAAAGCTCTCCCCAGCAGCCTTTCATATAAATGGAAAACCACTTTCTGGGATAATTGTACATGAGCATATTTCAGCTGCTGACACCTCAGCATAGATGAGGTTATTAGAATAGCACTAACTGAAACAAGAGCCTGCCCATAATGAGCCCAGGAGAGAGAGTCCTTTTGAAGAGAGTGAGGACCAGGGAGTAGGCTGGGTCTTGGGTGACTGCGGGAGACAGCTTGGCAAGGACCACAGGAGGTCTCCACCGAGAGGCAGAAAAGGGGACGGCAGGAGTATGTCCTTCGGAGCTGGACTGGCTGTGAATCTTGCTTCACGCTCTGTGCCTCGGTTTTCTCATCTGTAAAATGATGATTAAAATTATACCTTTCTTGTCGGGTTTGTTTTGAGGAATAGCTACGTTGCAAAGCACCGAAAACAGTAACAAGCTCATAATAAAATGCTGCGTAAAGATAGCTGTCATCACCTTATCGTCATCACTATCATCACCCTCATCCTCATCCTCATCAAAGCTACTAGATATGTAATATAAATCCTCTTAAATATTCTTATATAGGAAGACAATTTTTTAATGTGGATGTAAAAATCCAGAAAAGTTCAGTAATTCAGGATGATGAAGCCAGCAAAAAGAAAATGATAATGATTCAAGAGGAATAAGGTGATCTGGAAGTTAGCTGGAGGCAAAATTATCATTTTGGAAAAGTATATATATATATATTTTTTTTTTTTTTTTTTTTTTTACTGGAAAGACTAGGGATTAGGAAATCTGTGAAAAACCAGCTGAGTGACTGGGAAGTCCATGGTGTCAGCCCTTTGCTGCTGTAGCTCAATGCAGAACAGTGACAGAATGCTCAATCCCTCTCCTCTGTTAAAAGGCATCTTTTAAATGCCTTTCTGCCTTAGGAAATTGTTACAAACAATATAACAAATGGCAATTACTCTTAAAATTAAAAACACTGTGGAAATAATTATAATAGCTAATATTTATTGTGAGCTCAATTTCCTAAGAACCTGGTAATTTTCCAAACTCTTTTCCCATACTAATAAATTTAACATTGGCAACACTATGATGAGATGGTATTATTAGTCTTTCCATTAAACAGATGAGTCCCAGGAGGTTGACTGGCATGTCCATGGTTATCGGGGGTTCACGACGCCCCCAATATAACCGGGTCCCTGGGCAGTGTGTGCTGTAAGAAATGGGAGAGACAAAGACACGGACACAAAAAGTAAGGTGAAAGAGTGTGGGGAAGTCAGGGCACCATCAGCATTTCTGTGAGCCAGGTGGTACTGACTGAAATCTATCACCCGTTTTTTTCTCTTTTTCATGCTATAGATTACAATGATTTCATGTGAAAAGCTCATGGGTTACAACGTGTAGAAATTTCAAGTTTCCCCTAAAAGTCAGAAGATGCCTTAGCTAATTACTCTTTTATCTATAGAAGCAGGAACGCATAGCTCATTACTAAGCACAACAACATCTTAAGGTATGTAGAGATAGTATCTCTGAACTCAGCAGCTGTGGCCCATTTGATTGAGGGACAAAGAGATTAGTTCTTCTTACTGGGAAGTCAACTCCCCATTAACTGAGGCGTTCTACTGAGAAAGGGGAGGGAAGGAACTCAACCTGGTATTTTTAAGAATTGGAGCCTGATGTCCCTTCTCCTGGGCTGACATTTTGCAATCTTTGTTTACAGCTGTGGGTGGCTTTCATGTCAAGCTTCTCCGTGGCTTTTTAGGCATGAGGCCCCTCAGGCTTTAAGGTGGGAGTGTGCTTTGCTGTACTCCCAGATCGCTGGAATGTCCCCCATCTAGGCAGTTAACTTCTGCCCTTATCTCCAGCTCCTGCTCAGGCAGCATTCCTTCACCTCCTCTCCTCCCATGGCCTCAGAAATGGGGTCCCTAAGCCCCGGTGGTCTTATCCCCATCACACGGCCTCATAGGTAACAAGAGGCCCACCTGGTATGTCAATGCAAACAATCTGTCTCCAAGACCTAAACTCTAACCATTGCACAAACTGCCTGTAAGGAGTTCAGTTATTGAAGGATTCACAAAAACATGTGTAGAGCTCATATCATGTGCCAGGCACCATCACAGGCACTGGAGATTCAACAGTGAACATGAGTGAACAAGTAGTTGCCCTCAAGGATGGCAACTTGTAATGAAGGAGACTGACAACTAACTGTAGTATCAGATGGTAGAAGGGTAAGAAGAAAAATAAAGCAAGGTGAAGGGGTGAAATCGTTCCAATACAAAGATATGTTCTAACAGAACTTCTTAAGTGAGACCAAGCATGAGTTGAACTCCGGAGACCAATGGCTGAACACCTCTTTATGTACGTGGTATCTATGGGAGGTAGCTGGATAAAGCAGTTACAGAAGGAAGAGGTGCCAGAACGTTCCTGGGAGAGGAAACAGCAAGTGAAGGTGCTGTGGGGACTAGAAGGCCAGCAGAGCTGAGATGAATGAGCAGGTGACTGTCACAGGTTGCCAGAGTCCTGAGTTGTGGGCATGGAGGACTGTGGGCCACAACATGGAATGCTGAAGATGTCACGATAGAGCGTGATGAGGCAGCTGGAGTCAGACGAGCATCCACGGCATCACAGAGTCAATATCTTACCTGCAAATGTGTGAAAAAATAATTCACTTAACCAAACCACTCCTTGTACCAGGAAGGAAGCCAGTCAGAGAGAAGTTTGAATTATCAGACACACTCAGTACCAGGGTTATTTTCTAGATGCCACTAAATCACCAGCCAGATTGACTGAAATTATGTGGTCCCAGGTGAACACTATTCACCTGAAAATGACCCATTTCACTATCCAAAAAATTTTAAACATGTAAAACTAGTATCCAAGCCCTGATATGACTTTTAGCATAGCTTTGTATAAAAATACTGAAATAATCAGATGAGTTACCGTGTGTTAGTGATTTAAACTTTTTTCCAATTATCTATTGTGTATAGCTGTCAAGTGAGAATAGCCCATCATTTATCAAAGACCCAGAAAATGTTTCCAATACAATTGATTTACTTTCTGAATAAGAAAGGTCAATGTCGTTGGATTCAAACATCTCAAAGTATCCATCTAATTAGACCTTAAAAAATCTATGAGAAGAATTCATTTTACCTACCTGTCATCTGAGTTTCAATTGCTGAACTTTTTAACAAATGAAAAGCAATTGATGAAGTTACTCAGCAAGCAAGACAAACACAATGCCAAATGCTGAATCCATCACTTAGAAACAGAAGAAAGTAACAGCCAAGATTTGTCATCATAAGTGCTCAGCTACTTTATTCAGCAGGGTCCCCTGAAATCTAACCCCAAGGCGTGTGAGCTCATCTTATGACTTTGACCTCAGCACTTGGAATAAGTGAGTCCAACTTTGCATTTCAAGGCCTGCATCATATAGAACTTTACATCAAGTTCACGCTTGCTGCTGCACAATTATGGCAGAGACTTGTTCAAGTAGGACTTCCTAGGTAAGGTGTTCTCCAACACAGCACAGATTGAACAGGAAAGTCAGGTAAATATGTAGGGTGGGGACCAAGAACTGTCATAATTCTGATGATCTCTGACTACCTCCTTTGTGTGCAGTGCCTGAGGGAGGTAGTTGGGTAAGGTCATTTCCCTGACACAGAGAAGGGGACACTGAGGCTTTGATGTGCCTCAGCAGCTTCCTATAGTCCTACATTAGCATGTGCTTGTGCATGAGTTTGGAAGGGATGGAGTTGAAGTGGAGAGATTCTGACCACTCTCACCTCATTATTCTTTCCAGGACTGGCCCTGCCTGCTGGCTTCAAATCCCAGCTCTACCCTTCTGAGCAATTACTTTGGGCCACAGCTTCCCCAACTGTGAAAAGGATAAGAAGAAGCTTCACAGAGCTGTTGGAAGAATTAAATGAATTAAAAATGAAGTCAATCAAATTACTCCCAGCATATAAGGCATGCTAAGTGAGATAGTAACTACAATGCAAAATAAACTGCATGAATATCATAAGATAGGTAGTAACAAACTCTTATGAGTGAACAAAAGATGACTTTCCAGATGAAAGTATAGAGACATCTTTGAAAAGGGGGCAACATTGGAGCTGAGCCTTCAAGGATTGAACATCCTTAAATGTGCTGAACATCAACAGCATAGAATCTCAAGCCATTTTGAGTACAAGAAGCACTTAATGTTTGGGTTTAGGGCAAATTTTAGACAGATTTCATCTAGCTTTACTCAATTGTGGGATCTGTGTTTATAGCGGTATTAGTAAAATTTGTTTAAAATATGTGGCAGTCTTTTTCTAACTGCTTTACACATATTATTAATTCTCAAAGAACCCCGATGACATAGGTATTATTTTTTGTTATTTCAGGGTATTATGAAGGTACAAACATTTTGGTTATATTTTATATTATTGCCTCTCCCTAGCAGGGGTTAGAGACATGCACTTCCCCTCTACAATGCTCACTGGGTCCATTAGTTGTGGGTTTACCACCCCCCTAAACCCCCTAATACTTGGAGAATATTACTACCATGTGAGCAGCATAGTGTTGATCAGTCAGGGCCAATTTGATGTTGAGTACATGTGGAGCCTATTCTTCTATCTTGTGTTACCTCACTTCGGATAACAGGCTACAATGCTCTCTACAATGCTCACTGGGTCCATTAGGTGTGGGTTTACCACCCCCCTAAACCCCCTAATACTTGGAGAATATTACTACCATGTGAGCAGCATAGTGTTGATCAGTCAGGGCCAATTTGATGTTGAGTATATGTGGAGCCTATTCTTCTATCTTGTGTTACCTCACTTCGGATAACAGGCTCAAGCTCAATCCAGGAAAATATAAGAGATGCTAGATCACTGTCATTTCTTATAATTGAATAATATTCCATTGTATACATATAACAAATGTTATATGTATACATATAACAAATGTTATATGTATACATATAACATTTGTTATATGTATACATATAACACATGTTATTAATCCACTCATGAATTGACGGGCACTTGGGTTGTTTCCATGACCTAGCAATAGTGAATTGTGCTGCCATAAACATTTGGGTGCAGATGTCTTTATAATAGAATGTCTTATGCTCTTTTGGGTAGATGTCCAATAATGCTATTGCTGGAGCAAATGGTAACTCTATTTTTAGCTCTTTGAGGAATCTCCAAATTCTTTTCCATAGAGGTTGCACTAATTTGCAGTCCCACCAACAGTGTAAGAGTGTTCCTGTCTCTCCACAACCTCACCAGCATTTGTTGTTTTGGGATTTTTTTGATAGAGGCCAATCTCACTGGGGTTAGGTGGTATCTCACTGTGGTTTTGATTTGCATCTCTCTAATGATTAGAGATGTTGAGCATTATTATCTTCATTTTACACACAAAGAACTGGTTCACCAAGATTTAATAACTTCCCAAAGGTTAGAGGTCACATTTGGGAGAATTGGGATTCAAACCAGAGCACCTGTGCTCTTCGACTCCACACTCAATTACCTCTGAAATAGCAAATGATGACTCTGAAATTCTTCAGAATCTGCATCTTCTTATCATTTGTCTATGAGGACCATCTTAACAAGGTTAGGAAAAAAGAATGCTAAAGCATCCCTTTGAAAATTACTTGTATGATTTTTCAGTGTGTTTGTTTAGCCTCTGACGTGAAGGTGTGGCCTTGACCTCACCTTTCTTCCTTATGGAGATCAACTCTGCATACAGAACGGTCATCTGAATGTCTTGTACCATTGGTTCTTGTATCCTTAAGGGTATGTTACTGTGGTCAAATTGAATAGAAGCCCCTCGAAGGTCTCTGACTAAGCTATAAGTTTTCATAAGTATTACTATCCCCCTCCTACCCAAGATCTGGGCTGCTGGAAAGACAACCTAACTGTGCTACAGAATGACTCACTCTCTGGATTTCTCTGAGTTCATCCTTATGTACTGAACTTGTCCTCCTATCTTTTACATATGTTGTAAACAGGAAGATGTCTAAAGGCTTGACTAGATCAGGTAATGTACTTTAAAAAGAATCTTTCACAGGAGGGGCTAAACACTTCAGATCACATCAGGGTGCATATGTAGTTACACAAGGTCACTAAGAGTTTAGCTGAGACTAATCTCTGGGTGAGCTGCTGGCAGACAGATCTCTCTGTTGAAGCTGCGTCCCTCAGGACCTGCAAATGATATGTGAAATGATAAGTCTGCACTATGGTAATATTTCATTTCCTGAGAAACTATCAAAGAGTGATTCTGTTACCTTTTGATGATCACTGTCTGAATTAATTATTACATTAGGATTTGTAAAATGCCATGATTAAATTCAATAATTCCTTTTATATTTATATAAAGAGCTTTTGCTCAAAAAACGCTCCTTTTTGGTTATCTTGAAATACCGTCATATTGGAAAAGCAGTTTAGTACTCATTTCTTTCCTTTAAATAATCAATTTTCAAGGAAAGGAGTCAGTGTAATAGTGTCTAATACATCTTTATTTTATGCATGGCTTTCTATTTTGTGAATAATTACAGAATTAAGGAACACACACACATATACACAGGGAGAGAGAGAGATTTTGTATTGTGTTTTCATCAATCACAGTCATCTTTTTTTGAGAGGGGTATCCTAAATGTCCCAAATTTGCCCTATAGAGTCTCTTCCAAGTTGACCCCTGCTTCCTTTTGCTAGTACCCCACTCAGTTTTGAGTGCTTCTTTGTTTTGCAACACGGCGAGATCTCTAAATTAAAGAAGAAAGAAAGGCGAGAAGAGGCTTCTGTTTCCAGAAAGATGAAGCAAACACATTTCTCCTATCCCTCCTAATTTGGATATTCTCAACTAGCTTTAAGTATAATTGAAATTCCTGGACATTATGTATAAAACAAACATAGGAGATTCTAAAAAGCATACAGAAGAAAGCAGTATGTCCAGGGATCTCAGAATCCAAGCAAGTACACAGTGGCAAGTTTCCTGCATTTTCTTTAAGCCTCAAATACCCCAGACTTGGAGCTAAAGAAGTCAGTAAACCAGAAACACCAAGGAACATGAACAAAGACAACCCCAACAAAAAACCTGCTCTCTCTATCCAAAAGTGCAGAAAAGGGGAAGGATAACAAGATAGAAAACTTTGACATAATAAACACAGAAACCATGAGAAAAATTTGTGGTCTCATGTGGTCCTATCATACTGTAAGGCAGAGTAGGGACCCCAGACTTGTCCCCTAGCCATAAGACCTTTCTGTCCCAACAGTGTTAGCGGGTAACACGGGGAGCCTGAGCTGCATGCCTTTCCCCATGGGAGTGGTGCCAGAGGAGGGCTCAGGACAGTCTGAGCTCTCCCCATCATCCAGCAGTAACAAGCCCCCCTCAAAACAGGGTGAGTGAAGCCCACAAGGGGAACAAGAATCCCTATTCAGCAATAATGGGAAGGTCTCCCTTCAGGTGTCAGTGGAAGCTGAGTGGGGAACCTGGACTGTCGCGTCCACATGGCAATAATGAGGCAGTGCCACAGAGAGCCCTCTAACACAGAAGGTTTACATAAGAGTCAGGGTCTCAGAATATAAAAGTGTCCAGTTTCAATCAGAAATTACTCATCCTGCCGAGAAACAGAAGATTTAAAACTGATGAAAAAATTAGGCTATGGCAACACCAAGGTGACAGAGATGGTAGAAGTATCAGGCAAAGGTTTTATGGAGCCATCGTAAATATGCCTCAATAAACAATCACAAACATACTTAAATAAATTTTAAAAATACAAAATTGCAGCAAAGAAATAGAAGATGTAAAGAAGAATGAAACGGAAATTTTAAAACTGAAAAATACAATAAGAATTTGCTCAGTTAATGAACTCAACAGCAAAATGAAAGGGACAGAGGAAAGATTTAATACACTGGAGAATACAAATAGATATTACACAGTCTGAACAACAGATGAAATTATATCATAAAAATACATAAAATAAAACAAAGAGAGCCTCAGGGACTTCTGTGAATATGTTACAAAGTTGGGTAGAATGTTTTATGTAAGATGCTACAGAAGTTTTAACATTTGTGTCATCAGTATCCCAGAAAAAGAGGTAAAGCTAAAAAAGTACTTGAAATAATGGCAGAAAATTCACCAAATTTAGCAAAAGTCATACACCTACAGATTCAAGAATCTGTGTAAACCCCAAACAGAATAAACCCAAAAAGATTAACACCAAGAAACATAATAATTAAACTACTGAAAACTAAAACAAAGAAAACAGTTTTATTTATTTATTTATTTTATTTCAACATATTATGGGGGTACAAATGTTTAGGTTATGTTCATTGCCTTTCCTCCCTTTCCCCTGACCCCCCAGAGACAGAGCTTCAAGCCTGTCTATCCCCTAGATGGTGCGTATCACACTCATTATGTATATATAGACCCATCCCCCTCCCCCTCCGATCTGCCCGACACCTGATAAATGTTACTCCTATATGTCCACTTGGGTGTTGATCAGTGAAACCAATTTTCTGGTGAGTACATGTGGTGCTTGTTTATCCATTCTTGGAATACGTCACTTAGTAGAATGGGTTCCAGCTCCATCCAGGAAAATACAGGAGGTGCTATATCCCCATTGTTTCTCATAGCTGAATAGTACTCCATGGTATATATAGACCACATTTTATTAACACACTCATGCATTGATGGGCACTTGGGTTGTTTCCACATCTTTGCAATTGTGAATTGTGCTGCTATAAACATTCGAGTGCAA